>NW_004625118.1:0-22715 GCF_000247695.1 Heterocephalus glaber
CCTCAGGTCTGTTTCTTTGCCAGTACCATGCTGTTTTTATCACAGTAGCTTTGTAGTATAGTTTCAAGTTGAAGATTGTGATACTACCTACCTTGTCTTTATTGCCTAGAGGTGCTTTTGCTATTCTAGGTCTCTTCTTGTTCCAAATTAATTTTTGGATTGTTTTCTCCAGGTCTGTGAAGTATACTGCTGGGATTTCAATTGGGATTGCATTGAATCTATATAGTAGTTTTGGAAGTATGGCCATTTTCACTATGTTGATTCTTCCTATCCAGGAGCAAGGGATATCTTTCCATTTTCTGATATCATCTTCAATCTCTTCTTTCAGAGTGCTATAGTTTTCAGAGAAGAGGTCTTTGATTTCTTTTGTTAGGTTGATTCCTAGGTATTTCAATTTTTTGGATGCTCTTGTGAAAGTAATTGATTGCCTGATTTTTCTCTCAGTGAGTCTGTCATTGGTGTAGAGGAAAGCTATTGATTTTTGTGTGTTGACCGTGTATCCAGCTACTTGACTGAATTTGTTTATTAAGTCTAGAAGACTTTTCGTGGCATTCTCGGGGTCTTGTATATAAAGTGTCATGTCAGTCTGCAAATAATGACAATTTGACTTCTTTGTTTCCTACCTTTATTCCTTTTATTTCTTTCTGTTGCCTAATTGCTGTGGCTAATGTTTCCAAAACTATATTGAACAGGAGTGGTGATAGTGGACATTTTTGTCTTGTTCCTGATTTTAGTGTGAAGGATTTCAGTTTTTGACCATTTAGTATGATATTGGCTGTTGGTTTTTTTCATAGATGGCTTTTACCAGATTGAGGTAGAGACCTTCTATTCCAATGTTTTGTAGGGTTTTTATCAGAAATGCATGTTGGATTTTGTCAAATTATTTTTCTGCATCTATTGAGATATTCATATGGTTTTTGTCCTTGGTTCTATCAATATGGTGTATTACATTGATTGATTTGGGTATGTTAAACCATCCCTGTATTCCTGGGATGAATCCACTTGGTTCCAGGTGTATAATCTTCTTGATGATCTTCTGCATTCTATTTGCCAGAATCTTATTAAGGATTTTTGCATCTATGTTCATTAGTGAGATTGGCCTATAGTTCTCTTTCTTGGTTGGATTTTTCTCTGCTTTGGGGATCAAGGTGATGCTTGCTTCCAGGAATGAATTTGGGAGTAATGCTTCCCTTTCAATTTCATTGAAGAGTTTAAACAGTAGTGGCAGCAGTTCCTCTCTAAATCTCTTGTAGAATTCAGCAGTGAAGCCATCAGGACCTGGGGTTTTCTTAGTTGTTAAGTTTTTAATTACATTTTCAATTTCATTGATTGATCTTGGATCATTTAGAATTTTTAGGTCATATTTCTTCAACTTTGGTAATTCATATGTATCTAGGAATCTGTCCATTTCTGCTGTATTTTCCATCTTACTGGCATATAGGTTCTCGAAGTAGGCATTGATTATCCTCTGGATTTCTGCTAGGTCCATCGTAATTTTACCCTTTTCATTCCCAATTGTATGGACTTGGGCCTTTTCTTTCCTTTTTCTTATAAGGTTGGCTAAGGGTTTGCCAAATTTGTTTATTCTTTTGAAGAACCAACTCTTGGCTTCATTGGTTTTTTTGTATTGTTCTGTTAGTCTCCATTGCATTGATTTCTGCCCTGATCTTTATAATTTCCTCCCTTATATGAGCTTTGTGTTTGTCCTGCTCTTCTTTTTCTAGAAGCTTGAGGTTCAGCATCAGGTTGTGTAATTGGGCTCGCTCTGTTTTCCTAATGTGAGTATTCACTGCTATGAAATTCCCTCATAAGGCTGCTTTCATTGTGTCCCATAGATTCTGATATGTTGTACTGGCATTGTCATCTAATTGTCTGATTTCTTCTATAATTTCCTCTGTGACCCATTAGTTATTCAGAAGTGTGTTGTGCAGTTTCCATGCAATTATGAAATTCTTGTGGTTTCTTTTGCTATTGATCTCCAATTTCATCTCACTAAGGTCTGATAATATACACGGGATAATTTCAATTCCTTTGGATTTACTTAAATATGTTCTATGAGTGAGTATGTGTTCTATTTTAGAGAACAACATGTGTGCAGTGAAAAGAATGTGCATTCTGATTTTGTGGAGTTGGACACTCTGTAAATATCTTTTAAGTTCATTTGTTCAAGAGTCTGATTGAGTTCTAATATTTTGTTGTTTATCTTTTTTCTAGTTGATCTATCTGTGACAGTGGGGTATTGAGGTCCCCCACTACTATTGTATTAGTGCTAACATGATTTTTCATGTCCATTAGTATTTGTTTTATATAGCTGGGTGCATTAGTGTTTGGTGCATATATGTTTATGATTGTCATCTCTTTCTCTTGGATTGTTCCCTTTACAAGGAGGTAATGTCCTTCTTTGTCTCTCTTAGTCAGTGTGGGTTTGAAATCCACTTGATCTTCACAGAGAATAGCTACCCCTGCTTTTTTTTTTTGCGTTCCTGTCTCATGGAGTATTGTTTTCCACCCTTTAACTTTCAGTCTATCAGTTTCTTTTTGAATTAAGGGTGTTTCTTTTATGCAGCATATTGTTGGATCTTGTGTTTTGACCCATTCTGCCAGTATATTTCTTTTGAGTGGTGAATTGAGACTATTAACATTGATGGTTATAACTGATATGTATTGACTTATCCTTGACATGACTTTTTTTGTTGTTGGATTCTCCCGCTTTGTGTTTAATTTCTTGTTATGCCTGATGGATTCATTCTGCTCAGTTTCCTGTGGTTGAGATTCTTGTTGTCTTTTCCTAGGATATTGTTTCAAATTTTTTGGTGTGTTGATTTGGTACTCATGAAGTTCCTAATATGCTCTTTATCATGAAAGTATCTTATTTTTCCATCAATTTTGAAAGATAGTTTTGCAGGGTACATCAGTCTGGGTTGGAGATTGTTTTTCTTTTGGGCTTGAAATCTGTCACTCCATGCTCTTCTTGCCTTGTGGGTTTGTGTTGAGAAGTCTGCTATAATTCTGATGGGTTTTCCTTTGTATGTGATTTGTTTCTTTTCTCTAACTGCTTATAGAATTTTGTTCTTCTGTTGAGTTTCTGAAATCTTAACAATTATATGCCTATGTGTAGATTTTTTTTTTTTTTGATCAAGGCTATTTGGAGTCCTACATGCCTCACTTATCTCTATGTCAAGTTCTTTCCCCCTATTTGGGAAGTATTCTACCATTACTTCTGTGAACACTTTTTAAATGTCATCTGGAGTCTCTCCTGTTTCTTCATTGACTCCAATCAGTCTGTTATTCTTCTTTGCATCATCTAGCAGCTGCTGGATTGATTTCTCATGGTCCCTTAGTATTTTAAAGAAATTTTTCTTTTCCTGGTCACTAATTGCAATCCTATCTTCTATATCTGAAATTCTATCCTCGCACTGGCTCATTCTGCTGCCTAAACTGTCATTGGATTTTTTAATCTCCTAGAAATCTGTTTGCATGTGTTTTATGGATTCCATTTGTTTCTTATGTTGGGTTTCCATCATGTTCCTCAGCTCCTCTATTTTTTCATTTGTGTCCACTCTAGATTTATTCATCATGTCTTGCACTATGGGCATAATCTCTGCTGTTATCTGAAAAATTATTTCTGATTTCACTTTTTCCAGGTCAGGGAGTCCAGGTGGTTGAGTATCAGATTGTTCCATCTCATTGCCCTTTGGGGTTCCCTTAGGTGATCTGGGAGTCTGATTTTGGGGCTTATTTACTTGTCTCCTCACTTCAACAGATGCAGCCTGCTGTGTCTTTGTTGAGGCAATTTTTTGTTCACTCAGTGATCTTCAATTCTTAACAAACCACCAAATAACCTTTACTCTGCTGCTCCTGGGTTCAGGCAGGTGGCCTTCTGGATCCGTGAGCTGACCTGTTGTCTGGGTAGGCTTCTGGCTGGGGCCTGTGCACACTTGGGATAATATCTAGGTGTGCCTCTCACTGGGGCCCCTATGTAGCTGTTGTCTGGGAGGGGCTTTGGCTGGAGGCTGTGTACCCCAGTTCCTTTTGTCTGCTCAGGTTTTGGCGAGGGTCACTACATACTTACCAGTGGTATCGGGGTGAGTCTCTGGGTATTGCCTGTGTGCCTGTACAGCTCTTCTCCAGGTGGTTCCCTGGCTGTGGCCGATGGTATGGTGAGCCTCTGTCTGAGGACCATGTGCCTTTTCCAGGGCAGGCCTCCAGCTGCAGTCTATGCACCTATGCAGCTCATTTCTGGGCAGGCCCCAGGCCTGGGCAGGTGCACAGGAGCCTCTGGGGTAGGGGCAGATCCCCGACTGGGATCCACCTGCAGCCTCACATATCTGGGCAACACAGCTCCCCAGGGTCTGCAGGCACTCACTGATGGAATGGCAGGCCTCTGGTGGAAGCCTGAACACCCCTGGTTTCTTAAGACCAATTAATCAGTAGCCAACACTTCCAGCAGCTTGAGAAATTAGTGCTTTGGTTTTGAAGGAGGATTTGAATAGCACATCATAGGACGCAGAGGTCCTTGTTCAAGAAAATTTGACAGTGAATCTGGTACCTAGCTGATTCAAACAAAAAAGAAATCTGAAAACATGAAACCAGTGATGTCACTTAAAAGTAAGAGGAGCAGCCTGATGATACAGAGGTGACTTGGGATTTGGAGTCAGACTGACCTGAAATTCCTCTCTGAAATTCTCACTCATGGTGTGATCTTGAGACTATTCACCTGAATTATTTAGCTTCTCTGAGAATTGGCTTTTTGACTTACAAAATGATGATAATGGTAATAATATTTGTTGCATGGCATATTCAGGATGACGTGATGACTAAAAGCACTTGAAATACCAAGCAAAGCACCTGGCATGTCAAAGGCATTTAGTCACTAACCCTTTTCTATTGTTTTTAAGACAGCCAATGCTTCCACGGATGTTAGTCTTTATTTAAACAGTGGCAAGCAGAATGGTTGAAAAGTTTGCAACTGGTTGAATGCAAGTGAATATAGATTAAAAAATGAGGAGATGGGTGGTTAGATGCAAGCAAGAATGGTATGTGCTGGGAGTAAAGAACACTTTAGTCAGAGAAATTGGAGGAGGATCAGGAAGAGCCCAATCTGTATCCTTAACATAAAAAGGCCTCAGAATGGAACAATGAGAGAGAGGAATCGAGAAAGGGCCTTTCAGTCAAAAGCATGCAGGGACAACAGAGTGTGGGACATATTTGGGCCTTGGTAGGTAGTTCAATGCATCTGGAGCATGAGTGGGAGGAGACTGGGCAGCAAAGGGAAGGCTTCCTCTTAAATGCTTGGTACCAGCAGTTTCTAATCCATACTACAGCTTGAAGTTACTTCTTTCTAATCCATATAGAAACACTAAAAGAAAGAGATGGTCAATAGCTCATGGCCCTTCCAATGAAGTCCACCTGGGTGCGAGACCCAGCTGGTGAAAGATCCACTTGCCCCACATTCTTCACAGCTCTAAATTTCAGGATGAATTGTTCTGACAGCTTAGAAGAATCTTGTGAAGTAGCCCATGCCTCTTAGGGATGATGGGAAAAGTCACTCTTCTGCACTCTAAGGTCTAATGGCATCAAGTTCCTGACAGCACTCATGGTTCTTTGCAAGCCCAGGACATTCCCATGCAGTGAGCAGGAGCAGCCCTGAACACAAGACTGTCTGCCCTGGAAGGCTGCTCTGTCCTCTATGTACCCAGCCTTGGCACATAAACTGGGGAGCAGAGCCATAGCTGGTCTGTGATGTGAGTTCCACTGTAAACTTTGTTTCTATTCTGTATGAAAGAGTTCTTTATGCCCTGAACTTCTGGAAATTTAAAAAAATGATATTCATATGAAAATTTCCAAATTTGGACTCAGCCCAAGAGGCATCAAAGATTGGCAAGTGGAGACAAACTATTCTGGGAGGCTTTGAGAAATGCAGCATGTTCACCAAAAAGTAATTAGAACTCCAGAGTCCCTGGCTTATGGGCTCCAGTGAGCTTGGTGGGTTTACTTGTACCTGCACCTCACCCTTGTCCACATGCACATTTATGGGACATCCTAATAATTATCTAGGTACGTGGAAGACTTTGTGCTTTTCAAACTCTTTTCCATAATTAACTAATATTTTTATCCTATTATGACTTCAAGGTAAGCAAGGGAAAGAAATGAAGACATCGAGGGATAGGCAGGTAATAATTACCCCAGCTGGCCACCTGTTAGTGGAAAAAATATACTATTAGGATTCAAAGGATAGCTAGAATTCACACATGGTGCTGCTGTGACTATCTGTGCCTTGATTACTTACAAACTCTCATCATCGACTTTCTCATCTGTAAAATGGGTTGATAATGTTACACAGA
Source organism: Heterocephalus glaber (assembly GCF_000247695.1). Next base: position 6,345 of record NW_004625118.1, read on the forward strand.
ACGATGTGTGAATTAAATGAGATGGTGATGGAAATATTCTCTGTAAATCAGCACGTCATTTAAATGTTAAATGTGATATAAATGCAATTAAGCATCTAGTCAAGGTTGTAAATGTAAATGCAACCACCTTCTGAGTCCCAAGTCAGCAATATTATTTCATGGACCATGATTATTAACCTCAGATCACCACCATCGATTTATCAGGAAACTAGTAGGTTGAGTACCTCCAAGTTCTGCAGGGATTACAGGGTCTCTCCTGACATCCCCGTGAGCTCCCCAGTCACTCTGGGCCCTTGTTGAATGGCATTGAACAGGACTCTTGTGGATGTGCTGTTATTTTTCCCACAAACCCCTCTGCTTCCTGTGGAATGATCGCTTAGGCAGTTAGGAAGGACATTGTGTAATGCTCATGAACGACACGGTAATTAGTGAATATGACCTTAGAATGATGGCATCCAAGCCCTCAAGGACTCGTATTCTCAGAGTCATCAAAAGGAAGGCACACCTACTACTTTAAACATCTGCCAACTCACATCTACTACAAAAACTGTAACAAATATAAAAACACCCCAAAATCAAAACCGTGACTATGCACAGAGAAGTATGATGTCCCAGGCTTGCCATATCAAGGAACCAAGCACCTAAACATGATAAACTTCCTATAAAAAGACTCTAGTTCCTTATCATTCTATGTCTCTAATGCACACATTTCAAAGAGGAAGCAATAGTGTGCACGCTATGTCTCCCATCTTCTCAAGTAAACTACAGAAACTGGGCTGAGTATCTTCTTTATCCTTGTATCCCCATAACACTTAGGTGAGGCAGAGGAATGCCTTTATTAGACCCCTGTTCAGTTGCAGATGCTGTGCTAGATTCTTAACATTTATTAGCTCATTAATTCTTTGAAATAACCCTTTAAATGACAGGTGTTAGCACCATCTCCATTGGCAGGGAAATAGGCTGAAGATAGATAAAATAACATGCCAAGGTCACATATTTAGAAAATGGTAGAACCACAAATCATATTTGGGTCTTTTTATCATATACCTTGACCTTTCCTAGAGCATTCATGCCTGACTTTAGTATATGCTTATAGACATATGTTCAGTGGTCATATCATATTGCTTAAAATAATGCTTGTGTAAGGTATAGTATCCCGGATAGAAGCAGACTGTAAGAGAGAATTATATAGGTACCAGCTATTGTATAGGTACCAGATCTTCATTGTAGTATTCTTTTGCCACCTACTCATTCAAGTACAGGCAAAAAACACACATCATGGTCATAAATTAAAATGTTTTGAGGGCTTTATATAAATTGACTTATTTAGCCATTTGAGGTAGATATAACTGTTACTTCTATCATCTTTATTTTGCAAATTCAGAAAATGAGGCAAAGAAAGTTTTTCAAAGCAAAGCTGAGATCCACCTTCAGAGTTCAGGGAGAGCTGGTTCCCTTTTGCCTGTGGTTCTCAAACTGGATTGTGCTTTAGAATTACCCGGGAATGTTTTATACTCTGTAAATGCCAGGTCTGATGGCCCATGATTCAGATGTAGTTGATGGCTGAGGAGAGAGAACAGCATTCATCTGTTGCACTCTGTCCATGTGTTTCCACGGAACAGGCGAGTGAGAAGGCCCTTTGCTGTTGCAGACTACCTTGAATTCTGCTGTGCAAGAGTCTTGCTTCCTCAGCTAAGCAGTCCATCTTTCCCATTGACTTCTACAAGCCAGGTCGTCCCAGGTCTTAATATCAATTTATCTTATAAAACAATTAGTTAAGAATTATTAGAAATGGAAAGTGTATGTCAGGCATTGTGCTAGGAACTGCCTGTAGCTTATTTCAGTAAATCCATAGAGCAGCCCCATGAGGTAGGTATTGCTACTCCAGGTCAGCTATGCCAAATAGATCTCACCTGGTTTCCTCCCACGCTGGTTGGTTGCTTGAATGAGCAGGCTTTCTGCTCTCAATGTGGTCTGTGAGCATAAGGTAGGAGACTGTTAGAAATGCAAAATGTCTGCTTTACCCTAGCCACTGTGTTCTCAGGGAAGAGCAGAGTTGGAGAAGTGCTGGTCCAGAGCTGGGACTTGAGCAGCCTGAGGATTACCACTGCAGCAGGGGAAGTGCTCTGAGCCATCTTCCACATCCACTTGAGCAGAGGATGGTACAGCTCCGAGGATCAGTCGTTATCATTTCAGCCTCCAAGGCTAACCATGGGGACACTGTGTGTAGACCATGTCCATGTAATGGGCTCTGTTTGGTCATCGGATTTTCCTTACTAAACAATCACTAGCCTGACAAAGGGGACCGTGTCCTTTGGACTCTGTCCTTTTCTGTGCCCAACACTTGTTTCTCTGAAGTGCAGTGTCTGTGCTGGATAGGTGTTGGTACCTCTCTAAGGTAACCCAGAGCTGAGGGGAGTCTGGTAACAGAATTGCAGTGCTAGAGCCAGGACCGTCTTGAGACAGCCAGAGTGGCAAGTCATCATGACTACATCTTTTTGTCTCTCCACTTTCTGTTTCTCAGATCTGTAGCCTCTGCCTCGTGCCACTGCATTATTATTTTTGACCTTTCTTTGTCAAGGAATATTAGATCCAATGCATAGTCCATTTGAAGAATAAATACAAGGCATCACGGGAAAGTGCTTCCTGCACAGTTCCATGACGCGTCCTCTCCTGTCATCCTATTCCCTCAGCAATAAGAACCCAAGGAGCATTTGTCAATTACTTGAGCCAAATACCTTGTGGTAGACAATGGCTTAGAGAAGAACATTATAATTACAACTTGGAAGGCCTCTCTATTTCTAATCATTTTCTAAGCAATATTAATTAGGATTAAGGATCTCTTTTAAGGCTGTATCCCATGACCACCAGTTTTCTAGTCCAAATGGTTGGATTTATGACACCAAGATTTATTTATCTTTGTACATTAATTTCCCTTGTTTAGTGTGGATCTATAGGTTACTTTCTGCATTCTTTTTCAATAACATTCTGATCTTCATGAGAGAATGTGGCAGAATTAGGATTTGAACTATAAAGGTGAAAGCTCTGAAGTTCCCTTAGGGTCTAATATTTTATATTGTATGTGAAGAGCATGTTTAGATTATTGTATTGGAAATTTCTATCTTAATCTTTTCAGTTTGTTGGACACACAGCATGAATAGACTATATTGAAAATAATATTACAGACTCTAAACAAATGTATACGTTATGTTCTCTTTGGTTGGGAGAAATTGACATTGGCCAGTCATAGGTATATTAATTTATTTAATTATATTAAACTAATATTCAAAATAGGAAACAAAAGAGTTTTCTGTCCTTTACCTACCTGTATGCTGAGGGATCATTAAGATAAGTAGCTATATGTGTGGCAGAAAACTTCATTCTATAATAACTAATGCTGTAGATACTGGCAATTAACCCTCCTGAAGGCTACTGTGGATAGCAGAGGACTGAGAGGACAATTTGCATAACCACACCACTGTGTATTTTTTTTTCTGAAGTCATATTACAGGGGGTTGATATTGGTCTGAGTTGACTTCCAGAAGGGATATATCATATACTGCTACACTCAAGGTGAAAGAAATTCAGAGATGTTTTAGAGCAACTTACCTGCCTCATCACCATTTTGCATCCACCTGCAATAGGTCCCTGCCTCTTTCTCCACTTCTTTTCAATGATGTCCTATGAAACAGCAAGCACAAGATCCAAATATGCAGCTTATTGGCATTTTTCACAACTGTAAGCAGGCTTAGCTGGTACATGGCTGTTGTTATTTCTTTTCTCAACAAGGAAAGCTACACACAAAGAGCTTTTTTTCTAATGATAGCCATTATTTTATAATTTTTTTCTATGTAAACTTTCATTTTTTAAATCTCAAATGATCGTGTAACTATATGCTAATATTCTGTAGTCCTCATGGTCCTAACTCTCAGCCATCTATTTTTCCCAAATTTAATTTTTTAATTGAACTTTGGGAACTATCTTAGTGTTTTGACTCTGTTAGTACATTTGCTTTTGTGGAAGATCCATTTTAGTTTCTAGGTCTCCATGCTTTGGTACAGAAATGTGTCCTATTTGGATTCATCTTCTCAGTTACGGAAGACTGCAACTGCTAACAGTGTGACAGTGATTACACAGACCATCGGGGCATTGGGAAGGCATCTTTGGAATTTTTTGATTCTGAAATTTTTTATAAGTCTATGGCTTGCATGGTCTGAATTATTCTTATTTCCATTATTACCTCACAATTTTATAAACATTCACAACAGAAATGACAAATGTGTTTACTGGAAATTAGACAGTCTTGGTTAAGTGGAAAATTTATACTTTAATAAAATGAAAGATTATGAATATTTTAATGGTGGCTAGTAATAATACTACCACTAGTACTGTTATTGCTGACAAATATTTCTGCATTGATAATAATATAATGTTTATTTTTCTTCAGTGTAATTTTAGCGCCAACCTACTGTACTTTATTGCATCACCCCATAAAGCATCTGTAAGACAACATTTGTAAGAACCAGCCTTGCTAGATGGCAGGTATGTGAGGGAGAACTTTCTCCTCTGCTCCTGGTGTTTCCTTCCATGTGGAAGAAGCTCAGCATTGCACCATGCCCTCCAACATTCCCATCTTCTCTCCTACCCCACACATTTCTCCCTACAAAAGAAGTGCCTAATGGCTTGTGAGTTTGGAAGAAAAACTCATTCATATAGAACCTAGTTGTGTCAGCCTCTTTCCCTGCTGCCCTGACACGGCCTGCTCACAGGGCACATGTATTCTCCGTTCTTGGCCATGCAGCAAGTTTTATGAAGTGGTTCTGGCTGAAGCCTCGAAATTCCCATCATTCCCTAGGCCTGATGGGTATTCCAGTCTGCTTCAGAGGTGAGGATTGGGAAGTCTGCTTGAAGGTAGAAGCCCATTCTCCAAAGTGGTGTTTCCTAGAGTGAAAGTATTATTTTCATCTTCCGTTTGCCTAGTGGCATAGAGATGCTGTAAGTTAGTGCATGGATGATGATGACCTCAAGCAGCTGAGTCCAAATCACTGCTCTGAAACCTACCCAACCAGAGCTGTCAGGACCAAATGAGTTAGTACACATAAAGTGCTCCAAACAGCACCAGGCACAAAGGGCTCTACGCGTATTTGATGTTAATGTTACCCTCTTGTTTCATTGTTCAGGTAATTCAGAGTACACATTCGGAAGAGGTGTCAAATGCTGCCTGACCCATGCTCAATACCAGGAGTTGTAAGCAATAAACCCACCCCAGTTTCAAATCATTCTGTGATTAGGCTAATCCTACATCTTAATGGTTCTCATCCCCAGAATTTTTTTTTTAATTGTAAAACTAATCGTACTCCTCTGCTAGTTTCAATGAGCCCAAACCCTCTGAAGGGCCCAAACCTTCCCCAGCAAGGCTTCAGCTTACATCCCAGCCTTATCTTCCCGACACTCTCTGCATTGACCCTAGTCCAGCATTGCTCATGAATCCTGATCTGCAGCATGCATTTGTCATGCCACACCAGCTCTACTTTCACTGTTTCAAGAGTTTCCCATCTTCTCTGATTGTTAGGGTAGAACTTATCCTGCAGAACCCCACTCTTGGGCTCACTCCTCTGTGAAAACATTCCTTCTTCTTCCTCACTCCTGGAGGTCTCTGTGTAGTGAAAGAAGAAAAAGAAAGAGAAGAACCCATGCTATTGTAACTAGCTCATCTGAGTCCAGTTACAAATCACAGGACCTGTCAGCTCCCAAGGGCTGTGGTGTGGGGCCCCGCCCCCTGTGTTTTGGTGCCCGTGTGCTACTCAGCATCTATCAGAGCCTTGCTCCCTGGTTACCTGAGTACCTGGCCGTGAAGGTGGCTTGCCAGTGCTTCTCCACAGTAGTGCTCAAATGCATCTACCTCTGTCCATCCCAACCTGGCCACCAGAATATCTTACCAGGCCTCCTTCAGTAGCCTCTTAAATCAGCTCCCAACTTCTATGCTGGCCCCATTCACATTATTCATTAAATAGTCACTGAGAACAGTGGAATTAAAATGTAAATCACGTTAGGTTACTGTCCTACTTAATGAGCTCTCTTGTACTGAAATCTCGATTTCAGCCCCTCAGTCCCTAGCCTTCTTTCCTTCTCGTTTCATGCCTCCTCTTAGCCCCAGTGACTGTGCTGCTATCTGTCTTCTCTCATTTAGTTTCCCAAACAGGTTAAACTTGGCCCTCATTAGTCTCTTGTTCACTCCTCTCCTTGACTGGAATGTGGCACCTTCATGGCTAGCATTTTTAATCCTTTAACATCTAGCATAGAAACCCTCTTGGAAGAGAAGACATTCTGACCTGCAATCTAATAGAGATCTCCTACCACCCCATGGAGTGCCCTTTATGCATAACTCACACTGCAGATCCTCATGTTTCTCACTGCAGTCATGTCAACAGTGTTGTTTGCCAGTAGTTTATCATCTCTGTTGTTCACTAGAACAAAGCTCCATGGAGGCAGAAACAAGGGCCACCTGGTTATCATTGGGTCTTTAAGGCTAAGCCCACAGGAAGCATGAGAGATGTGCTCAAATGAAGACAGTGTGTGGTGGACTTGGAGACTTTGAGAGCCTTGAACAGGAAGGGGGCCGAGTGCACCCAGTCTAAGTCTTATTTTACAAGGAAGAAAATCAAGATTCGGGCCTTGCAATGAATTCTCCTAATCTCCCATATTCAGTGCCTGCCAGGTACACTTTTGTGTTCTGGGTGTCCTTCATTATCAAGTTCTGTTGCCCTAGGCTTCAGGAAACTATGCAATAACTACAGATTTTGAATGAAATAATCTGACAGGAAAACCAACTGCTTTGTGTACTTCAACCTTTCCCTGAGAAATGAAAGCAAAGCCTAAGGAAATGCCATTTGACTAATTTCTAACCAATGCAAATCTTCCCTCTTAGTCACCTTTAACAAAAATGTCAGTGCTCACAAGCACAGAGAGGCCCGCCAAGGATCAAAGTAGCCTTCAAATCTGCTTTGGTCCAAAAGGAGCCTGCAGTCCACTGGCTCAGGCCTGTCCCAGGGTCTGGGGCAAGTAGGGAAAATGTAGCAGCTTACACAGACACTCCCATCTTCCAAAAACTGGAGCAGTTGCAACTGCTGTCTGTGGCTGCTCATTAATTGGTTGTCTTTGTTCATGTTTCTGATTCTTTCCCTTTTGGTTCAGTTCTGTTGTCTCTCAAGTAGACTGACTGGTACAGCAGTGCCTTCAGCCATGATGTTCTACAGTTCTTAGCATACCTCTACTATTCTGACCAAGTATGAGATGCCAATGAGTCTTGGAGCCAACACACTCTGTTTGCTGCTCACTAGGACTCTGTTGTCTTTGCTAGATCATTATACTAGGGGAGGAGTTGGTGTTTTCAAAGCAATAATAGGGCTTAGGGTAATGCAGGGTAACCTAACATGGTTACTTTGAGGACTATCAACATAGCCCATCAAATGCCCAGCCATTCAATGCACTTACTATGTATTCTAAAAATGTCCTAAACAACTCTTACATTATATGTATTATGGTAGGTGCTGAGAATTCAGGACTAATTACAAAACATTGTCTGACTTCTAGAAATTTACAGTTTAAAGTTGAGATAGGCAGTAAGCTATAACAGCGCAGTAAAATTTGTTACTTGAGTGAAGCTATTCTTTCTCTTTTTGGGCCCACAGTGATTGAAATTATACATGCAGACATGGAGAACTGGATTAATGGGAGGTGTATGTGGGGCCGTGTGTGTATAGATAAAGTAATCAGGTTTGATTTTTAGGAAGCTAACTGGTAGAAAGGGAAAAATGAAGAATGTTAGCTGGAGAAATATAAGAGACTATCACTGCTTGGAAATAGTGAGTATTTAGTAGCTATAATGCTGCTGAGTCATGTGGAGGTAAACTTTGGGAAAGTTTTTGAGGTGAATACATGGAAGGTCAGACATTCATTATATGTAGTTAGATCCAATGTTTATAGCTAGCGAATCCTATGTATAGCTTTTGTCCTGATGCTTACATAACAGTAATTAATGATGTATCCATGACAGCCTGAGTGTCATAGAAAGAAATAATGCACAGTGAAGGTATAACTTTTCTGGAGGAGGCAACATTTTCACTTGCACATGATTTTGACTAAAGCCATGTCATGTGTGGTTGATTCTCTTGAACCATAAGGCTTTGACCAACTTTTGTTCTCTTCTGGGCCTGTCACTTCTGGAGAGACATTTGTGTCCTTCTCAAGCATCAAGACATACACAGGTGCGCTTCTGAATACAGAGGACAGAGCAGTGTGAAATCTGGGCTTTTGGAGAGGAGAAGTGTGCGTCTATGAGTGAATGATCAGAGTCCTCTCCTGTGCTTCCTGGCAGCACACTGGAAGGTCCTGCCTAAACACTAGGGAGTCTCAGGGCTCTTGCTCATCCACACCTGTCAATGATTGATCCCATCTTTGGCTTGCTGTCATTACATGAATGTGGGATCTTCGGAGGGCCTAATTCCTTGGAAGTTCCTTTTGAAAAGCTAGAACAAGCTGTGACCAGTAGACAGCTCATGACTCAGGAGCTTAAGCATTTAACTAATTAGTAAGGAAAACCGTGGCAAAGATTTGCAGTTAATGTGAGTGAAAGTAGAATCACTGGGGCCCTCAGTATATAAGTTTTATTTCCTTTTGGGACTGTATCACAACTTTGAGAGAGATTACCATTTACCTTTGAGGAATTTTCAGAACACTTGTGCATGTGTGTATGTGTGTGTGTGTGTGAGGGTGGTTAACTGACAAAGAGAAGAATTTCAACACCTCAGAAAAATGCCTCATCATTTCCTCTTGTGAAATCTGGGTGCTTCTTAATGAATCCATGTTAGGAATGTGGACCTCCAGCCATGAAGCTCAAGGTCCAGCCTCATTTTTGACTGAAGGCTGCTACCCAGTGGTAGTACTGATGAGAAAAGAGCAGAGCACTTCCCTGGGCCGCTGTGACTTGCTGGTATCTCTGGGAAGCAGGAAAATGTAATAGACAATAGGACTGTCTGTCATCAGAGGAGTTCGGATCCCAGTACAGTATCTTTCAGGGTACAGGATGGTCTTCTCTTGACCTCAGCCCTCTCACCTCTAAAATAGGGCCAGGCTAATCATTCCCACCAGGGAGTTCTAAAGGCCAAATACCAACAAAGAAACTTTTTTCTTATCTGGATGTTTAATGATAAAAACAAACAAAAATAACTGACAGCTAGCAAGTGACTAAATGGCTTTGGTAATTACTACTTGAAGACATCAGAGAGGGCTGATAGTTTTCAAAACTTCCCTTTCCACCCAGCAAAATGGCGACTGAACTTGCAGAAATGCTGACATGCTGCCAGCTTACAGTGGAGCCTGATGATTAATGGTGTTGCCACTTGAATCTATCTTACTTGGGGGTCTGATATGCTTCATCTGAAGAGTGCTGACTACTCTCGTTGATGAAGAGAGGGCTAGAAACCAAGCAAAAGGGACCTGTTCCTATGTTGAAGAAGTATGGATCAAATTCACTTGAAAATTTAGTTTATTGCTCATCTTATTCTTTTTTCTTTTCTGCTCCCTGATTTTGTTCCTTTTACTGTTTTATGTCAATTCCAAGAAGAAAGCCCTCTGGGTCTGCTATCAAAAAGGACACAGGAGAAAGAAAGCAACCACTTATTAGAAAACAGTCATACCAGACCCTGTGCTAGCCACACCCAGACCTTGGACGCTCTCCATATGTTCAGAGTTGCCCTAGTTGCAGCCCGGGTAGTATTAGTTTTCCAGAAAGGTAAACAGGTGGTTCAAAGTCAACTACCTGGCAAGCACTTGTGGAACTCACACAAGACTATCTGATTCCAAAACCCAAACTCTTGTTTTTTATATTTCTCTATGTACAAGGAATGGTGGCCAAGAGGATAATGCGTGGATACGTGTGGTTTTGTGCATGGAAGCTTACACATATCACTGCTCACATATAGATGCAGACTCATTTCTTGGCTGACTTTATAACCTTGCCCCAAACCCCATCCTGACTTCAATTCTCACCTTTGTAGAAAATGAAACTTCAGCATTCAATATGCTTTGCTGCTCTTTGCCTTGCTCTGATAACATGGTGATGTGGTAATAATCTTCATATCCTTCCGGTCATTCCTGCCTTTTCATCTGAAAAGCCCAAGGATGTACCCCTGTTTCCTTGTTAAACATGATGCTTAACAAGGTGGATGTGTTTCCACAGATGTCTCATTAATAAATGAGGCAGGGCAGGTGGGGGCAGGGGGAGAGAGAGAGAGAGAGAGAGAGAGAGAGAGAGAGAGAGAGAGATTGTGGAATCAGGTATATATCTTGGCTTTTGTGCTTCTAGATATGTGATATTGGCTTCTAGCAGAAGCTGAATTCCTCTCTTCTTTTCTTCTACTCCTCTTATTTTCTTCCCTTTGATAAAAATGAGAACAGTTGACTTGGGAATTCAAGTCTGGGTACTTCTAAATAATTATAGGTATTGCCTTACAATGGAGAAGCCCAATATCTGGGGAAAATAGAGGAGCAGAGCTGTCCTCTGCTTTAATTTGAGCATATTTTGGGAGGACTCTGTCCAGGTCAAAAGGAATTTTCCAAGAGAGTCATTAGGGTTCTGGACTAACAATTTAGCATATCTCCGATCTATCTGTCTGTCTATCTCTAAGTGTGTGTTTAGATCTAAAATGTCCCTGAAAATTCTCATGTGTGTGGAAGGTTACTGAACCACGGGAGTGCTTGACCCATTGATGAGTTCAACAGGCAAATGTCAATAGCTGAACATGTTGTTGGAGATGGGTGACCGGTGGTGTGACCTAAGGAGGTGTGTTCTTTCCTGTGCTCCTCCCTTCTCTCTTCCTGCCTTGGAGCCTGCCAACCGTGGACTGAAACTGTGAGCCAGAATAAACCTCTCCTTTAAGTTGTGGGTGTTTGGTATTTTGGCCCGGTGACCAGAAAGTGATTAAGTCAGTCAGTAAGTCAGTCTATCTATCTATGTAACTATGTATCTATCTACCTCTATGTATCTATCACATATAATTTTCCTTGTTCCCAGGGAGTTCATAGGAAGGTGTCCTAATGGATAAAGGTAGGATTCAGACACTTACGGTTGCTGGATGGATATCATATCAGTCTATAAAGACAGCCCATTGTCAAAAGACAGTGATTTCTTGTTTCAATGGTATTTTTCAGTGTTCTGTTTAATCATTTGGAATTTGAGGCAATCATTTTTTTCTGTATCCCACTCCTCATTGGGTCTCTGTTGAGGTGGGGTTAAGATATCATCTGTGAGGTTTCTGGGGATGGTGAATTGAGGCATTGATCTCACTGATCAGATGATTTTGTTTTCAGAGTGGTTTATCAGTAGCATGACTCATTGTGGTCACACTCTTGGCCTTCGTACCATCTTCACTGCCCATTTTTTTGCGTGGATACCTGGGCTTGAGGAGACATACTACGAGAGAAGAGAAATCAATCAGTGCTCCCTGTGCTTTCCCTTTGTGATTCCTGAATTTTGCTGGTTCATCCCACTAATCTTGGTGAGGCATATGCTTAGCGCTCAATTTGTCCCTTCCCCCAGGTTCCATTCCATTCCCAGTGTGCGAAGTAAAGGACAAGTGTGGTGCGTCTTCTCTGGTGACTAAGCAACATCCTCAACTGTGGAACTGACCCAACACCATGCCATTTATAGAGCAGATTCTCTATAATGATTGCCTTGCTATGGGGTAGAGCTTTCAGTTCCTCATCTCAGGCACTGAGCACTTCTAATTCTTTTTAATCATATTACCTGGGTGGGCAAAAGTAGGTCTGCACTGATTTATGCATTCTTGCTGCAAAAGAAAAAAAACTAATCAGTGTAATGTTTAAGCTATTTTGAAACCAGTTATAAGCCACAGTCATTGATGTTTTTACAGATTATGGGATATTTTATGTTCTGATAAGGGATAAAAAATGCCTGCCTCAAATGGCTCCCATTACACCAGGATCTTGCAACAATAACACTACTGATTCAGACATTAATCTAAAGTATCCAGGGAGCTCTAAAACACTGCAACCTACCAGCAAAAACCATGGTAATTGCCACGTAAATCCCCTCTATAATGTGGCCCTTATTATGACCAGCCAGCCAAGGTTTGCCCTTAAATCATCACAATTTAACAGAGCCTTGCAGAAACACTATCACCTGCACATACTTCTGCTTCTTTTCATTAACCTGTTGTCCTCTTTACAAATAGGGAGCTTCACCTACTCCCTTATTCCAGATTAGCAATGCCCTGCTAAGTAAACGAAAGTGAAATTTTAAAGGGAAGGAGGAACAAGAATCATTACAAACTGCTGTGTTAAGTGTCGGGAAAATGCTCCTGATCCCCAGAATAAAATCTGTGTTGTTCTTTGAAGACATTTATGCCTTTATAGCTGGATTGATGTATAACTTCAGGCCAGGTGCAACTCTGTCTGGACAATGAGTCCTGTAATAAGGACAGGTGCCCAGGTAAGAACTTCGGTGTTTTCATCGTCTTTCTGGAGCCTGCGGTAATGATGCTGACTTTGAGGATAGACCAACATGGCAAGTTATTCATTTCTTTAACCACTCAGCTGGTTCACAAATACCTCGTGTCACATGCTAGGTACTATTTATATATCAAAGGTGAAGAAAGCAATGGGAATTCAGAGAAAGACTAACTTCACCAGATTTGGAAGCTCAAGGAACCCTCAGGAGAAAACAATGAGTATCAGGCCCAGTTTTATCATCAATAAAGTGGGTGAAATAGTTCCCCTCATCAAAGCGATTTTTACATTAAATAAGATGATATTCCTAACAGGACAACTATATTGGACTCAGATTTGGCATTTGATAAGTCTCCCCGTTCCTTTTGTCTCATTATAAGAAGTATACTTTTCATTTTATGCGGTTAGGACAGAACATAAAATATAAAGAAGGAAAAAAATAAAAACCACTCTCATCTTACATCCTAAAGATGCTTACATTCTTTTAACATTTTAATATATAGATTTCCAAACATATTTGGAAATCCTTTGGATACTTACATTTTTGGGGGCTATCCTTTCTTAAAATGTATTTTGGGATTTTATTTTTTACAATTAGTTGTGTATTTTAGATTTCTTCCACATTAGCAGTTATTGTAAATATTACTTTTTTTTTGGTACCAGGGATCAAACTCGGAACCTTGAGCTTTCGAGGCAGGCACCCGACCCACTGAGCTAAATCCCCGGCCCCTTTAAATATTACTTTTAATGGCTGTATGTTACATCATATGGATTCATTACAATTTAGTTAAATATTCACCTATTTCTGGTAACTTAAGCTGTTTTCAATTTGTAGTCGTAATAAACCCAGTTTTTGATGATTATAAATCATGCCTAAATGAACATCTTTGTGCCTATTTTTGATTATTTCCTTGGGCTAGCTTCCCAGAGTTGGAATGATGGGGTCATAGGCTATGAATATTTTTAAGGCTCTGCAGTCATATTGCCAAATTGTCTTCCAAAGGGGTTATAACAATTTACATTCTGACTGGGAGGGAATGAGCGAGCCTGTCTCTCCACATGCTTGCCGGCTAAATTGAAGTTACTATTACTACTAGTCTTATTTCCATGTGCCATTCAGTCCTCAAGGGCATATCAGGTTTTAAAAATTCAACTTCGATTCTTTTTCTGGTTCTGAATTTTAAAGCAGTACCTGTACATTACAACTGCTGAGAAATAGAGAAAAAACAAGCAAATCAAAACAAAAGCACAAAGAACATCAACAATTAGAGACAACCTCTTACTATTTCCATGTGGCTCGAATATAGTAATGTGGTCTTTTTTCATAATCATTTACTGTTGTATGTTTCTTTTCCATTTACAATCCTGCATGCTACTAGCATTCTTTTTAAAAGGTCATTTTAACCATTGTTTTGATAGGCCCTTGTTAAATTTTCCCCTTAGCCATGGGGATTTTTGTAACTAAACACCTTAATGAAACTCTCTAGAATTTCTCAACTTTGGACACACGGTAGCCTAGATAATTCTTTGTTGGCAAGAGGATGTCCTATGCATTGTAGGATGTTTAGCAATATCCCTGACCTTGAAGAATTGTGAAAACCAAAATTCCTTGTAAACATTACCAAATATCCTTCGGATAACAAATCAACCCCAGGTTGTGAGTCCTTGTGCTTCTTGAGTAACCTGTTAACCAGCTTTAACTCCACATCACTGCCAGTGGCGTGCCACGGTGGTTGACCTGGCATTTTGGCACACATCTTTCAAATACTCTCCAAGATAAGGAGCCCCTTCACTTTTTCTTTCCTACACAAACGTGTTTGAGTCATCTCCCAGCTTGGTCAGCCTCTGACGAGTATGTGTGTCTCCTGTCCGTTACTCTCTTCTTTGCATGGGATCAAGAACTGGACTGAGAACTGGACTCTTGCTTGAAGTGTGAGCAGAGAAGAACAGAACAGAGCAAAGCAGAGTGCTCCTATCTCTCTCTTCACTCTATGGACCTTATGAAATTGCCCTTATTTAACCATTTTTGATCTACCAAAGTGGACATTTCATTCCAAAACCTAATGTATTTTATGCTTCTCTATGTCAAGGTTACTCTTTTGGAGACTATATCACCTCAGTGACAGGATCCATTTACTCTCAACTAAAGATTCTAAACCTTGGTTCACATCAGTCCCAAGTTGGACTTGTCTGATTAATCTAAGAGACATGTGACACATCAGTAATAACCATGCTCATCATAGAAACTAGATAGAAAAGTATACAATTATAGAGTAGGAAAGACCGAAAAATTGGTTTCACATCCTCCTTTCATAGGTGGAGGAACTGAAGCACACAGGTAAAGTACTTGCCAGGGTTTCTGACTTACTAGGAGCCTCATACTCCTAGTAAGAATCCACTAAGCCCGACTCCCAGATACTGATCCATCCAAGGATGCAAAGAGGAATGCAAGACACATTGTGTCTAGTCATTATAGACAGCTAGACAGAAAAAGGAAATAGTTTGTATCACAGGCACAACCTATAGTAGTGGCATCTGCAAAGAAAGAGAATTGCTGAGAAATCTAGGCAATTAGCTAAAACTGGATCTCAGTGGCCAAAGATAATAAAACGTATTTGGGTGAATCTGGATGAGAAGGACAGGGTCAATTGCTACCCCTAAGTGTTTGGGTTCTCCCTTCAATACCACGACGTTGAATTAATCTCTAATTGACCACAGGGCTTTCAGTTATTCCTCCTGGTATCAGGGATACCAGTTATGCCTCCTTTAGATCACTGAGTAAATTAATCCCAGTCACATGAGCCTAGTTTATTTCTCCATATCTCCCACTTTTCTTTCTGTCTTTCTCTGGCTGGCCCACACTATTCTAGAACGAGAGAATGATTGTTAAAATTGGTATTTGAAAAATAGAAGTAAAAAGTTACCACCAGCAGCAAGTTTAGAAAGCAGTTACAATAACCATCAAAAATCCTCACTATTTTGCTTTGTTTCAGTTTCCCAAGCACCCATGGAGCTCAATAAATGGACAATACAAATAAACAATGTGTGTGTTTCGCAAGGCAGTTGTGATAACCAGGCACACTTATCTCTACCTCCCTGCAGCCTTTTCCCTGTCAACTCATAAACTTCGTGTTTGCTTTGTGACTCAGCATACCTGTGACAATAACTATACGACTCTTTATAGACACCAACAGGATGTTTGGTTTAGGTTAGCCATGAATAAATACTGATATCACTAATCCTAAAAATCACAAGTATGATAAAAATAAATATTCTGACCTTGCGGCGAGTGAGTAATTGGACATGAATTGCATTTGTCTTCTTGATAATGATGTAGAGCAGAATGGCAGAATGAAGGGACATCCTGTATTTATGTGCATGTGCTACAATGGGTAATTAAGTGGAGTTGAAGAGTTTAAGGTCAAACTGTGGTCCCTGCCCTTGGTTTGTGGCTGCTGATAGCACAGCTGAAACTGAAAGGGTAAACAGCAATGCCTGCAAGTGGTGAGGATGTTTAGGAGCACGGGTTTAGTGGGTGAGAAACAGCCCTACTCAGTCAGGCCTTTTGTTTGCCCTGAGCTCAAGGGAGATGAATTACAAGCAGGTCATGAACAGTAGGCGAAACATGCAGTAGAAATGAATATTCTTGGTTCTCTATAAGTAGGGTGCATTTCTGAGTAAAAGGTCACTAACTCTTGCCAGGCATCACTTTAACAGTGTTACAGAGAATGGGGACACTTCCTGTGGGGGTGAATGGCACGGAGATGGACTTGAACACATGTGTGCACATATGCACACACATGCTCACTGGACACACCCTTCTGTTGGTTTCCAGGTGGTGGT
>NW_004625119.1:0-22341 GCF_000247695.1 Heterocephalus glaber
TTTTTTTTTTTTTTTTTTTGGTACCGGGGATTGAACTCGGGTCCTTGCGCTTGCAAGGCAGGCGGTGGAACCATTGAGCTAAATCCCTGGCCTGACTAGGGTCATTTTTAAGTTACAGTATTTTGTTACGGATTTTCCAGGTGGAGAATTTGAATTCGATCATCAGTACTGTGTCTCACACATGTTAAGCAAGTGTTCTGTGGTTGAGCTCTATCATCCTCAGCCCCTTTTAAATTTTTTAAAATTTTATTTATTGTTTTGGTACTGGGGATCAAATGCAGGACCTTATGCTTGCAAGGCAGGCGTGGTACTACTTAGTTAAATCCCTGGCCTTTTATTTTGTTTTTTGGTTTCTTTGGTACCAGGGATCAAACTCAAGACCCTGCGCTTGCAAGGCAGGCAGCGGAACCACTGAGTCAAACCCCCGGCCCTTTATTTTGTTTTTTAGACAGTGTCTGGCTAAGATGCCTAGTCTGTCCTTGAACATACCATCTTTCTGCCTCAGTCCTCCTAAGTAGCTGGTAGTACAGATGTCTGCCAGCACCTCTGGCTTCACTATTCACTTATATCCTGAAAACTATCAATATATTTTAGGAATTCAGTACAGGAAAGTTGTAATGATTTAGGGTAACATTTATTTGTGAGAAAATTCTAGAGGTGGTTGTTTCTGGTTGATTAGAATATTTCAGTGAAAAATCTAGGTAGATGCAAAATAAGTGCAATGTAGTGATTTCACATTGAAACATCCCGGCTGAAGAGACTTGCTTCTAAAATTGTTCCAATTAAAGACTAACAGGCTTTTTCATTAACAAACCAACCAAGGATTCCAGTGGGATGACACTAGTGATGCTTGCTGCAGCGGGAGGGCAGGATGACCTCCTGCGACTCCTCATCACCAAAGGCGCAAAAGTGAACGGGCAGCAAAAGAATGGGACTACAGCCCTCATCCACGCTGCTGAGAAGGTTCGAGAACTCATTGTGTCAGATAATTCAGGATGTCCTGCAGTGGAATGTAATGGTTGTGTAGTGATGATGTCTAAAATACTAGTATTGGTTTCCGACTGAAACTGTCTTTGGTTCATAATTTATAATGTATTATAATTTTTTTTTTTTTCTTTTGGTGTCGGGGGCAGTGAAACCACTGAGCCAGATCCCCGGCCCCAGTGCATTGTAATGTCTAAAGGATGTGTATGGAGAGGTTCTCATGTAGAAGCCAGTGGTTAAGGCTGAGCTTCTGGTGGCCTTTTGGGCAGAGCAGCTATGTGTGAGTGCTGCGGCAGGGAGCAGGTCTGTCACAGGACTGCCCTGGTCCACAGTGAAGGGACAGGAAGACGGTGGCCAGCCACCCGCTTGGGATAAGATCTGCCCAGTCTTTCATGATGACTGAGGTTTCAGAACATCTTAAAAAAGTCTTCTTTTAAAGTCTTTTTGGAATTAATTTTTTTTTTTTTAAATAGAACTTTTTAACCACAGTGGCTATTCTCTTGGAAGCGGGAGCTTTTGTGAATGTCCAGCAGAGCAATGGTGAGACTGCGCTGATGAAGGTGAGTTGCTCAGCCTCTCGGACAGGTGTTCATGTTGGCGCCCCTACTGCCAGACCTGTGCAGGCAACTGGGAAGAGCACACTAAGACAGTCCAATTCGGGGAGGTGCGTGCTGTGACTGTCCTTGTGAACCCGGGATGAATGTTCGGGTGGATGTGATAAGGGCCGAATGAGAGCAGCACATCAGCAGGAACCAGAACAGGATATAGTTGTTTTGGAAAAACTTACGTTGCGAGTATACAGAATCATTCACCAAAAGTGAGAGATACCAGGGGCTGGGGAATGTAGCTTAGTGGCACTGTGCCTGCCTTGCAAGCACAAGGTCCTGAGTTCAATCCCGGTACCCCCCCAAAAAAGATACCAAAGAATGAGGCAGACAGATTCAGGATTACACCGAGTTAATTTATTGAGGACTTATGCAACGGCAAGACCGGTAGATTACCACACCCCAAGGCAAGAATTTGTTTCCCCTGTCTATGTAGATACTTGGGCACTCTGAACATCCAGTTCTCTCACAGGTTTCCTTCGCTAGACTTCATTTTGGGGCTTTTGGGGAGGGGCTGGGGACCAGGAGGATCTCCAGCTTGTGCTCCATCATTGAGCTAAACTTTTTAAAAAAATTTTGAGACAGGGTCTTGCCAAGTCAGAGCTGCCCAGGCTCAGACTTTAGTACTGCCTTAGCCTCCCAAGTAGCTGGGACTGTTAGGCATATGTCACCAAACTTGGCTGGCAGACACATTCCCAGTGGAAGGTGGTCGGAGCCTCCTAGTGCCCCAAGTACTGTTGGTTGCCTCCCTGCCTCACAGGTTTATATTTGCCTCATGGGACCCAGCCCAGCGCTACTTTCCCTCTGCAGCTGTTCTGGGTTCCTGGCCCATTAAGCTGCTAGGACATAGCAGGTCCAGACACTGAGCCAAAGGTGACTTATCTTTCTTGCCTCTCCCTGGTATGCAGCTTTATGTAAACTATGAAGCAAGCAGGCAGGGATTTGCCTGCAACCCCTGCTGTTCTGACCTCTGTTAGCAGCTCTGTAATGTGCCACATGCTGAGTCTAGCCTTGAATACTGCGGTTTTAGGGCCTGGACGCCATACCCCTTCTCAGGCCCCAGCCATAATCAGGCTAGGCCTTACCCACTGCTTTTTAAAAATTTTTAGTTGATGGAAATGTACATTTTTGTTTAAGTCCTTAAGTTTGAGTCTGTAGTCTGATTTTATGTGTGTTATTGCCGTCTGTGCAGAGCAGAGCTAGTGCCTCAGCATCGTCTCAGCGGAAAGCCCAGGGTACATCTGAACAGCGGAGCTTAGGCAGAATGGGCCAGTGAGGGAGGCACCAGCACTTGGCACAGGGATGGCACAGGGATGGCACAGGCTAGCAATGTACTTTGAGGACATTTGAGAGCTATGGGCAGGTTAAAGCTGGAGAAAGATATAGGTCGATTCAAGGGTTAGTTCATTTAACATGCTTTAGAGCAGAAGGCAGAATGGACTGGGGAAAAGATTTGTTAAGTAAATAGATAATTAGTAGTCTGTACATAACCAGTGATAGAGAAAAGTGGGTAATTTACCCACCTTTTAGCAGGTAGAATTCCCAGAAGGTGGTTCAACAGGAAGTGGTGCCCTTCTTGAGTAGGGAGGATGGGCATCAGCGACAAGCAGGTGCTGGACAGTGGTATGGGCTGGAGATTCAGACCAGAGAGCCATCAGTCTGAGTGACTGCACTGTAGCCACAGGTTGGGAATGGGGTCAGCTTTTGAGAGGTGGAGAAGGCTAAAGCATGGGAAAGAACAGGGGAGAAGGAAAGGAGTTGAGGACCTGGGGAGAAAGGTGGAAGGAGAGCAGCAGGAAGTGCCCTAGGTAGTGAGTCCTCTGTGATGTTGCAGTCACAGCAGTGATTGCTGCTGTGGGTTTTCTCACCCTTTCTCCATTGCAGTTTGCACTCTTTACAAAGAACTCCCAGGTTTGTATGGAGAGAGGGACCAATGCCAACTGGTAGTTACTATCATTTACAGTTAAGTAATTGTCACGCCTTTCTCTGACTTAGGCCTGTAAAAGAGGAAATTCGGACATTGTTCGGCTTGTAATCGAATATGGAGCTGATTGTAACATTTTGTCAAAGCACCAGAATAGCGCACTGCATTTTGCAAAGCAGTGTAACAATGTGCTAGTATATGACTTGCTGAAGAGCCACTTGGAGACGTAAGTACAAAGTGAATGTACCATGGTTAACTAACAAAACCTGTTTATTTGGACACATTGTCACTGGAATGGCCTCTAAATAACTGCTCAGAAAAAGATTTAGTATGTTTCCTAACAGGTTTCTGTTCTTGTAGATCATGAAGTTAGCAAAGGGCATGTTTTATTTTTGTGCATGTTATTGAAGCCTTAGAAAACATCACACATAACTCTTAGATCTGGGTATCTCCTTAAATTCTCCAAATTATGTATGCTGTTAATTTGTCTGACATTTCCTTAAAACCTTTTAAACTATTCTAATTTTTTTTTTTTTTTAAACACATACTCTGCCCCCTCATCCATCTTGTTTGCTGTCACCCTTCTCACCAGAGTGGCACATTTGTTAAAATCGATGTATCTGTATCAATGACTCTGCAGACAGAGTCCTCAGTTCACATAGGGTTCAGCCTTATGGTATACATTCCATGTGGTTGGACCAGGGTGTAACGGTAGGTGTTCACCATTGTATCTTACAGTATTTTTCACTGCTTTAAAAATTGTTTTCCAGCAGCCGAGGCTTTAGCTCAGTGGTTCCACTGCCTGCCTCGCAAGCACAAGGACCCGAGTTTGATCCCCGGTACCGAAAAATGAAAGACCTATTTAATTTTCCAGATCTTTGTTCTTGTCTCCCCTGTGCCCTGGTGAGCACTTGTCTTTTGGTGGCTAATTTGCCCTTTCTACAGTATTTAGGATCATACATTATCTGGCCTTTTCAGATTGATTTTCATTTAACTACAGCCATGTAGTTGGTTCCGTCCCTGTCTGGATGGCTCATTCCTTTATAGCACTAACATTCTGTCTGTACCAGCTTATTTTTTTATGTGAATTCTAAGTTTTATTTTATTACAAGTTTATACTTCATAGTACAAGGATCTTTTTATCACTTAAGAATTATTTGGGCAACACTTGCCAGAAATGCTCCAAGCCGTTAGGCAGCTGATGAAGGTGCTTTTTTTCCAGACAAGCAGGCACTTTTTTGGCAGTCTCAGGAGGCTAAGCTATTCTTCTTGCCTCTTAATCCTCACTGGCTCTTCCTGCCTACAAAATGGTTACTCCAATTCCAGACAGAGGATCTATAATCTAAGCAGAATGTAAGGTGTATTTTAGACAAGAGACAAAAGGCCACAAAAGGCCTGTGCCCAGTCTGCCCTCTGGATAGCCTGTGCTTTGATCCTTTCTGAGGCCAGGCTGTGAGGAATCACAGGAGGCATCAGATCTTCTCTCCTCATGGATTAGCTGAAGGGAGCCTTCCTGTTTGCCCCCACCTGAGAGGCTCTCATGCTTTTATTCATTCATTAGGCAAGTCTGAGCAAGCAGACACTATGTTAATGGCCGGGAGGACGGAGACAGCAGCAGGGAAAAGCTTGTCCTTTGCAGTTTGAGTTTACAGTGAGAGAAGATGGGCATGAGGCAGACTGGTGCAGTACATCAGGTGCCGGGTGCACAAGGGAATGAGCAGGGAGGTGGGCTGAGGGCAGAGGTGCTGTTCATACCTGGTGAGCATAATTATGTATGTGGTACAGTGTGATATGTCAGTGCATTAACAACTTCCTGTCATTTCTTACCAGGCTTTCGAGAGTGGCTGAAGAGACAATCCGAGATTACTTTGAAGCTCGCCTTGTTCTGCTGGAACCTGTTTTCCCAATAGCATGTCATCGACTCTGTGAGGGGCCAGATTTCTCAACAGATTTCAGTTACAAACTTCCACAGAACATGCCAGAAGGTAAGCCTGTTTTTACCCTGAAGCTGCTCAGTTTGAAGGATACACTGTAAATATTAACTGATTCTTAGGGTAGAACCCTTTACTTAAATGAAACCTTATACTGTGTGTAATAATTATGTGAAATAGTTAAAAACAGAGCTGCTGTGGCAGAAGAGAACCCTTACCAATACCTACCACCCTAAGCCACACTGAGGGGTCTGCAGAGTCCTATTTAAAATATATGGAGCTGGGTCTTCCTAGTTTGTTATTGAGTATTCCAAAGCCACTGCCTATTACTAATAGTCTTTTCCCTTTTAGCTGAAAAAGAAACAAAAAATATGCCCATAATAGTTTATAGTAAAGACATGAAAAACTCCCCTCCTTGGTCCTGACCTCTGCTGAACAGCTCCCGTTAGAGGCTCCAGATGCAGTGTGCAGTGCCATTTCTTCCTCAAGTAGAAGCTGGGCTCTAGCCATTTTGTTAGAAATCTCCATACTCCCCTTTGAAAATATATATTTCATTTATTAGTGAAAAATTTATTGTTTACTGAACATGATATTGAAGAATCATAATTTTAGTGCTGACTACTCACCTTAACTATACGCATATGTGGCAATTTGATGAACTTGCTTTGATTTGGTATGATTGGTTATTTCTACACATGTACATGTCTGCATCTACCAGAAATTTTTGCTATTTATGTGAAATCTTACTCTGTCAAGATGCTTTGTCATCTTACAACCCCAGTTCCTTGAGCCTGTCTCCTAGGTAGCCCCAGCCACAAGCTCCTTGTGAGCCCAGCTCTGGGGAACATCAAAAGATTGTGGCTTACAAACACATTTAAGTTTTAGATGCACCTCCTCTGGCTTCTTGAGGAGCTTTTGACTCCTTTAAGAACTATAGTCATATTTATCAATGTGTAATTTGGCGGGGGGCTGTATACTGAAACAACCGTTAGGCACAATGAAACAGGAAACCCCCCTAATCAGTGTACTGTCAAATTCAAGTACGTGTCAGGACAGAAACCACTACCCAACCTACCCCTAAGGCGGAACTCACTCTGGCCCTAATGAGAGGCTTTCCTCAGTTTCCCTGTGGGTCACGGGTGCCGTGGGGCTGTCTGCCTCACTGCCCCACAGCAACAATGTCTGGGCCCTGGAGCCCCCAACTCTCTCAGAATCTCCCTTTTCACAGTGGAGCTGAGAAGAGACAAGACTCAGACAGTGGCTTTGTGGTGCTAGAGAACAAAGTCTCCCACTGCCAGTAGTTTCAGAGGAGGTGAAGAGCTAATGTGTTTTTCCTGGGACTAGAACAGGAGTTTCTGTGAAGTCCCTTACAAAGTTTCTTGTTGAGATTTGGCCTAGATAAGCCAGGTATGGTGGTGGACGCCTGTAATTTCAGCACTTGGGAGGCTGAAGCAGGAGGATTGCTGTGAATTTGAGGCCAGCCTGAACTAATAGTGACACCCTGTCTCAGAACTCAAAAAAAAAAAAACTGGCCTAGATGAAAATTGAAAATGGTTGCCTCAGTGTAAAAGAAGTCATGCAGCTTACATACTGATTTTTTGTTTTGTTAACAGTTGAATGATTTTTTTTTTTTTGGTACCAGGGATTGTACTCGGGACCTTGCGCTCGGGAGGACCTTATGCTTGTGAGGCAGGTGCAGTGCCACTGAGCTAAATCCCCGGCCCATTCGTTTTGTTAAGAGTTATATTCTAGGGCCAGGGATTTAGTTCAGTGGCACTGCACCTGCCTCACAAGCATAAGGTCCTGAGTTCAATCTGCAGTACAAAAAAAAAAGAGTATATATTTTATTTAGAAGAAAACTTCTGGGGCCGGGGATTTAGCTCAGTGGTTTCGCCACCTGCTGCACAAGTGCAAGGACCCAAGTTTGATCACCGGTACCAAAAAAAAAAAGAATACTTCTGGACATGTAGTAAAAGTTTCACATTGCATGCTTTTGGTTCCAATTAAGATTTGTTTTGGTATTAATCAGAAAATTTCAAACAGGTAAACCAGTATGTGCAAGAAAATGAAAAACCATTCAAAATCACAAAGACAAACCACCATTGCAACATCTGGGTTTGCTTCCTTGCACATGCATACTTTCATCAGTAACTTTTGAATACCACTTTTAAGTGGGAGTGCAGGCTGCCACAATCAGTATGGAGACACATCAAAAAACTAGGGTCCTATTTGACCCAGCTATTCCCCTGCTGAGTATCTTCCCCAAAGAATTAAAAGACTCACACCACAGTGATATATGCACACCCATGTTTATAGCAGCACAGTTTATAATAGCGAAAGCTTGGAAACAGCCCAAGTGCCCATCAACTGGAAACTGGATAAAGAAGATGTGCTTTCTTTTATAAAATGGAGTACTACTCAGCCACAAAGAATGAGAAACTAGAGACATTTAGAGCTAAATGGATGCATATTGAAGCCATACTCTTTAAGTGAAATAAAACAGGACACGTGTAAATACCGAATAATTTCTCTAGTGTGAGAAACTGAAAGTGTAAATAAGGATTAAAATGAATAATTGATAATTTGAAATAGGAAGAAAAGGTCCAAAGGTGTAGGGGTGGTGGGAGGGGAAGGGGAAAGGACAGAAGGGAAAGGAAAACTTATGAGAAAGAAAAAAAATGGAAACGAAGTCTATATAAATAGGGAAGGGTGGAGGGGTGAATTGCGCACAGGGAATGAGGATAAAATAAGCACCAAGATACATCATGTACAGGTACAAGCACCCAATGACAAATGTAAACATATTCTATACCTAAAATGTACCAATAAAAGAATTTTTTAAAAATACCACTTTAAAAGAAACAAAGCAAAACATCAGTGTAAAAAAAAAAGTCCTATTTCAAAGTCTTTCTTAGGAGCTACCAGTAGGGGTCACTTGGGCAAGAGGTCAAAATTGCTGTGGTTTGAAAGCTGGCAGGTGTCAGCGGCCTTCTCAGACCCCTCTGCTTGCAGGGGAGGTCTTTCTCAGGGACCAGCTCCCTCTAATAATCCTCTCCCACCTCCCTTCTTCAGGTTCTGGGATCCTGCTCTTTATTTTCCATGCAAATTTTTTTGGTAAAGAAGTTATTGCTCGGCTCTGTGGACCATGCAGTGTACTAGCCGTAGTTTTAAATGATAAATTTCAACTTCCTGTTTTTCTGGTAAGATTTTCTACATTCCAGTGCTAAAACTTTCTCTAATCAAAGACTTACATTAGTATATTTAAATAGAACATGATCATTTAGTAAGTGATCTACTGAACTGATTATTGAGAATGAGACAGTACTCGTAAAATTATCCTAAATGTTGACAATGGAAATTGTTAATGTTTAATTCATTTATTTGCTTTAAGTTATGTTATAATGTCTTAGAACCAACATTAGTTTGAATATTAATTCTTAGGGCACAAAAAACACACCGCCTGATCAGGCCTTTTCTTTTTTCTTTTTTTTTTGGTACCGGGGGTTGAACTTGATCAGGCCTTTTCCACCATTCTAATTATGAAATGTTCACTTAAAATTGAAGAAATTTTCATTTTAATTTTTAATGCATAATAAGATAGTGGCTGTATATATTCTATTTTGACATCATAAAGAAATGCTCTTGAAGAGGATTGGTATATAACTCTTCCATCACTTTTAGAATTCCAACCTTTGGTAGAATTAAGCCTGAATATTTTGGTTGATTTTTAGACGGTTTAAACACTTGTGCTATCTATTGACTAATCCCAAATGTTCATCTGGATATTCTCTTTTGTAATTTGTGTGTTTAATAAATCAAGGGAAAAATTAAGAACCACAGCACACTTTACAGAAAAACAAAAATAAAACTTTTTATGTGTTTCTTTGCTACACTGAAGTCTTAGTAGTTTCTAGTCTCCATTTAGCCAGGTTATATGGTCAGGTTGTCTACACATGTCTGAGCTTTTGTCTTTAAAAAAAAAAAAAGCCCACAGTACTAATACTTTCTTTTCTTTTCACTCTAGGATAGTCATTTTGTTTACTCTTTCAGTCCCGTTCCAGGCCCTAATAAGCTCTTCATAAGGTTGACAGAAGCACCTGCTGCCAAGGTGAAGTCCTTCATGCTGTTATTACTCAAATTGCTGTTGCAGATTACTTTGTCATGATAAGAACAAAAATTCTGGAATGTCCCTAGTGTTTTTTGTTCTCTGGAAATAATACTGTGCCTGTACTAGAGACGAGGGTTCATTCCCTGGGTAGCAATGCGGGGTGCTCACAACAACATGGTAGGAATAGGTTGAAGGAGAACCTAAGAACATGCACGTTCAGCAGTCCAGGGCCTGTTCTAGGCTCCAGTATGGCACTGCCTAGAATGAAATAGTCTAAGGATAGGATTATTTAACATAGTTAACAAAATCAAGTTATAAACACTTAGCTATTAATGCTATCTTTTGTAAATCAGTAACCAGCTTGAAAATAATGCTGAACAAGACTTCTGGCTATGTTTTTTTCTTGTGAGAGAGGGTAATTCTGGTTCTGTACTGACATACTTTTTCCCTTCCCTAGGTTAAGTTGCTGATAGGTGCATACAGAGTGCAGCTTCAGTGACCAAACAGAATTGGGATGGACCTTTCAGACAGATACTTACATGATCTCTTTGAAGCAGTTTGGAATTCTGGCACACCTAAAACGTTCCAGTGTAGTTTCATCTGTAAACCTCCTAAGCCTGTCATGTGTTTTGGTCTGTAAGATCAATGTGGTGGCCCTAACATATGTAAAAAAAAATAGATGAGATGTAAGTAATTGTGGCAGTCTTCTGAAATCTCAGTGTTGTACCAAGACTGCATATTTCATTTTTTCCACAATGTGGAATAGTACCATAGGAAGATTATTTAAGAAAAAAAATTTTTTAAATAACTTTCAATTTTCTACTAGTCTTGGTGAATTTGTGTAAATAACAAAAAAATGTAGGTGCAAAGCACCAACTTACAGTAGAGAGGCAAACTATACTAACTCAGGTTGCCCAAGCTCTGAATAAAGGATGGCTCTGCTGCCCTTGACAGATGATTGCTGTGATGTGGTGGTGGTGCAGGCCTTTGTGTAAAAGTGCAGTTCCATCTCATCCTTTTGAAAAGTAAGGTGATAAAATAAAAACCTAAGATGTAGCAAAAATATTAAAAGACTTTTTTTTGTTTTTTGAGACAGGGTCTCCCTTTGTAGTTCAGGCTGGCCCTGAACTCACTATGTAGCCCAGGCTGGCCTTAAACTCGAGGTGATCCTCCTGCCTCTGTCTCCCCAGTGCTGGGATTACAGGCATGTGCACCACCAAGCCCGGCCTGGCAGGACCTTCTTTCTTTGTTAAAGTTCACTGAGTGGGCTGGGGATTTAGCTCAGTGGTGCCGCTGCCTGCCTCTCAAGCGCAAGGTCTGGAGTCCGATCCCTGGTACCAAAAAAAAAAAAAAAAATCAAATAAAAACAACAGAAATGTTTTTTAAAAAATCAAATAAAAACAACAACAAAAATGTTTAAAAAAAAAAGTTCACTGAGTAATTCTGAAAAGCCACCTCATGTGAACATGACTAGGAAGCTCCCTCGGGTCCTGGCTGAACCTTGTGATGGCACATAGTGCCTTTTATGACGTGAATGCCTCAGATTACACACTTATATCCCCTTAAGAAATGCTTACAGATACTAATAAGTTAAAGTCTTGAGTATGGAAATGTCAAAATTTGTAGTTTTCATTTCGATTTTTTTGGGACACCAGGGATTGACTCCAGGGCCCTCAATGAGCTACTTTCCCAAGCCCTTTTAAAATTTTGATACAGAATCCTGTTCTGTTGCCCAGGTTAGGCTTGAATTTGGGCTCCTCCTACCTTAGCTTCTCAGGGTGCTGAGATGACAGGCATGCACCATCACACCTGCCCTCATTATTCATTATATGAAATAAAATGTTAACATGTGAGACCCACATACACTGTCAGTTCAGAGAACCACTTTACTTAGATTAACATTGTGCTTTGTCAAGAAAGCACAATGTTAACAGTTTTTCTGCTTTTCATTTTATGTTTCAGGATTTCAAAACAAGGATACTAAGTTGCATAGTTTTCTAGTTAAACATTAGGCACAAGTGAAGTTTTTCAACTAACTGAATCACAATATAATACTTTATCTGACTTCATAGATTTCTAGGGGAAAATTTAGGATGTATAAAAGAGGATTAAAGTTTCTGTTATCTCAAAATTAAGCGTAAACTGAAGAGCCTTACAGGAGAGACCATGAAGAGGTGAGATTTATTCACTGTAGTGAGGAGGTAAGGCTGTCTTAAGACACACATGAAGCAGGAGCTCAGCACACAGTTCTTTTAGGACTTTAGGCTGAAAAAGGTAGATGACATCTTTTAACAGGTAAGGCTGTTGATAGTTGGGAAAGCTGGCAAGTTATGTGACTAGAACGTGAGCCACCTTCATGGTAACCCTCATGGTGACACTAACTCAGCTGTCTGAGCTTGTCCCAGGTATGCCACTGATACTTGTAAATACAGCCACACATCTAGGAATATAATGAAGAGGAGGTACTCAGCTTACCTCTTTGACAGCCACTTGTGTTTGTGCGGAAATAAGTAAACACTAAAAGTAGTGGTTTACGGATGTAGAAGACTTGAATCAACCAGACTACCCCCCAACAGCTGTTTCATGGTGAGGAGCTGGTTCCAATTAGGCAATAATCGTCTTGGCTAATGCTGGTGCTTAGCCACCTAAATAAAATACGGTTTTCAGAAAGGGAAGGAACAAGCAGTGAGTCCTCTTGCAAACACAATTCTTAAGCAGCATCTTAGCAAAAGGCTTACAGATAGGCTTATTCACTTGTGTGAACTGGGTGGTCTCATGACTAAAGCAGATCACCAAAAAGCAGTTATGACAAATCTTTTTAATTCACTTATCCTAACTTAAAGCATCATCTCTCTGGCATTCCTTTCCAGTAGAAGGGAAGGAAAAGATAACTGGGTGTTTAGTTTAATTTAGTTACTAGTGACACCTGCTTTGGCCTAGTGGGTTAAATACCAAATACATAATACATTCTTCTGTCTACAATACCAGGTGCCAAGGAGAAAGACTGGATAAATGTTGAATAATGATTATGGAGGGGAGTTCAGTCCATCTTACTCCATTCACGCACTATTCTCTGAGTCTCATCTTGATTCTTAAAACTATTCGAATTTGATTCAGCACAACAGACTGAATATGGAGTGAGTTCCGCTTTATACCACAGGATACATGCACTTGTACCAGGGTGTGCTATGCCAGTGCTCACAGGGTTAGCATCCAGAATACTCAGAAGGCCCAAAAGCACTTAAGGAGCCAGCTACCCAGGTATAAACTGCAGAAATAAAAACGCTCAAGGAGGAAGAACAGGACATATCCAATAGGATGTCAAAACACTGACTCTTGAAACAACAGGATAGAGACTGAATGTTTTAATGTTTAAGTTCCATGGCATGATGCTGTGTGAAAGGAACAGCTGAAACCCATGTGGCCTGACTTACAGGTGATACTCCTTATAGCCCAGAGCTGGGCCTTCTAAACCCAACTTGCCCATTAGGTACAGCGGAGCCTTACTAGTCAACTGCAGAACTAATAATGCCAATGAGGGCTTATACTGTCAGCTCAGGACCACACAAAAAACCAAGGTCTCCTGTTGATTGTGTCCATTCTCATGAACACGCAGGGACCACCAACAATCTAAGCCGAATGCTGGACATCAGTTCATCTTGGGAGAAGATAAGCTCTACATACCACTACAACACATTACCTGTCTTTGTTCATAACCCTCTTTATTTGCTTACCCTAAGTTGGATCCTATGCTTTATTAAAAATGAGGTTCCCCCCCGCCCCAAGACTACCAGGTTTCCTCCTTTCATCTTCCATTCCTGCCTTTCTTGTGCAGAGGATCAAACCCTCTACCATTGAGTTACATACTCCTTTTTATTTAAGACAAGATTTCACTACATTGCTCTCAATCCTCCTGCCTCACTCAGCCTCTTGCGTAGCTGGGATATAGATGCCTATCACCATGCCCAGCTGCAAAGTGATACTTAAGTTCATGCTTTAAATACTATTTTAAATAAATAAGTAAATAAATAAATACCATTTTAACTGCACAAACTGTGCCCCTGGGGGATATTGAAAAACAGTGTTACTCATTTTTCCATAAATTGCTTACATGGACTAACTCCTATTTGTTTACTGGCTTGTTTGTCCTGGGTTACTGAGAACATTTTCCACACAGCCATTTAACCTGAAAAAAGAAATTGTCTATTAGTAAACAGAAATTAATATCCACAGTATACTTTTTTAACAAAAAGATTTCAGTCCTAAAGAAAATAATGTGTTAGCCTACAATCACTGAGCAGATCTAAACAATATTCAAGATCTGAATGATTCCATTTCACCTATAAAAATGTTCTCTAATCCAGTGGCTTCTACCAATTGTTTTTGGTTTTTTCTTTTGTGGTACTGGGGATTGAACTGGGACTGGCACTTGTGCTTTGAGCTATGCCTGGCCCTTCTCATTGTGAGATTTGGTCTCACTAAGTTGTTGAGGTTGTTGAATTTGTGATCCTTCTACTTCAGCCTCCAGGAGTGCTGGGGTACAAGAGTATGCTATCACACCTGGCTACCTTTGGTATTTTACTTTGAGCTGGTATACACCTCATCTGAGTACCTAACAAGTTGCCTATGTTAGTTCTATAAAAAGAGTGAATAACAACACACACACACAAAAGACATAAGAGCAGTGAATCTGAAAAATGTGGTCACAGCAAAAGGCTGCATCATATGGGACTCACTTAGAAACACACATTTTCAGGCCTGATGAGAAGGGACCATCTGAGGGGTTCTGTTAGAACAGTCCAAGTGAAACCCTTGAAGGACAGCCAGGGACTTTGAATATTTGCCTAGTAATTCCCTAGATCAGTGGTTCTCTAGTAGAGAGTTAGAGGGTTAGAGAGTTAGAGGGTTAGAGGGTTAGAGGGTTCTAACGCCTGAAGGGCTCTAAGGTAAAAAAGAACAGTGCCATGTCGCACGCCCAAAGCCCTGATTCCAACCATACTAAGCCAGGCATGGGTCCTGAGAATAGGCATTCCTACCAGTTCCCAGAAAGGATGGTGGTCTAGGAGTGGGTCTGAGAAGCAAAGCCTAAGATGAACTTTTTAAAAGCTAGGTAACAGTATGAAAAACAAATGTCAGTAAGTTTCTCAAAGGTACAAAACCCATCAGTGTTCTGGGGTGTCATTAAATGGATAGTTCTCAAGGCAATACAGTCACTTCCTGGTCCCTAGCACCAAACTTGTAGCAGCAAGATCAGGTCAGAAGGGGGTCTGTCATCACCGACTATCAAAGAATTGTATTTAAAACAATATTCCTAGATCTACACCAGGCGTGGCAGCACATGCCTATAATCCCAGCACTCAGGAGGCTGAGGCAAGAGGATTTCTCTTAAGTTTGAGGGCAGCCTGAACTGCATAGCATGTCCCTCTCAAAAAAGAACCCAAAGTTCCTGGATCTATTAGGGTGACAATTTATGTCTCAGAATTTTTGTCATAATAATGTAAAATGTTTAGAAATTTATATATTTTTGGCATAACAGAAGAATAGAAAAATTGTGACCCTTTCCAAGTGAAAGCAGAGGAGAAACAGTCAGTATCCCTAGCATGGATCTAATTTTATGATCTACCATTTTTAAGATTACACTTTCCAGAAGGACGTGACTGAAGTTTACATTTGAAATCTCAAAAATCAATAGACAGGCTTATAACTTATTGTATAAGACCTCTTAATGTCATTTCTCCACGTACTCCAATTTTACTTGAAGGTAAATCCACAAACACTACCATGAAGGAAGCAAAGGGCAACCTGGAACTACAGTCCTCTCTTACGCTTGCTCAGACAGAAGGGCAGTGGCACTGGAGTTTTCCAGGAGACAGGTGGTCCTCTGAAGTTTCCAGCTCTACACTATTTCAAACACTGCACAGACAAGATCCCAGGATGCTGGGCTAGGGTTGCAGCTCAGCAGTAGAGTGCTTTCTTGCCTAGGATGTGTGTGGCCCTGGATTCAGTCCTGGCACAGGAGAAACAACCCAAACCGAACCATTGCATTAATTGTGGTCAACAGAATCAGAAAGAAAAATTGAGAGGAAAATAAATATTCCAGGAGCTGTTATAAAATACACAGCAATGATGACTGACCTGAAAGGGAGCATGTCTGCAGCATTCCTGGTCTGTGAGGTCTTCAGAATTCTACTAGAAGCTGAACTTTCAGCAGCCTTACCCATGTTTTCTTTTATCACCCTAGGAATACAACAAAATCAGATTTAGTCTTCTAAAGGATGATTCTGGAAGGTTTAGTTGATCTCTTAAAAGTTCTTAACAGTAACCAAAGTTCTGGTAAAATAACATATTGTGCTGTATGGTTTAATTATTTCCATTGTGAAAGGATTTTTATTCAATAAGGATTTCCCTGCAATTCAAAATATATCCCCCATTTCCTCAAAGAACACTGACAAATTTAAATTTAGGTTAATTTTATATTTTGGTATTAAACACTATTAAGTACTAAATACAAAATAATTTTCAAATCTGCTAATTTAAAAATATTTGTCTTTTTTGCTAAATCTGTCCTTATTTATTCCCATATACCCTCTTGTAAGAGAAATGGTCTCTTAACACAACATAGTTTAAAAGCTCACCCTAGAAAACCATAGAAAAGATCTCAATTCCTACTGTATCTACAAAATCTTATTCTACTTGTACCAATGCAGGACATACACATATTTCTATTGTATTTGATCAGAAAAAGGCTCTCCTACCTTAGTATACCATGGACCAAAGTTCTCCAAAGAGCACACACCCAAGATTTTTCACTGGGGGGCAGGCTTATGTTTATTATGTTATCCTTATAAAATTTTGCTTTTATAACATACCTGAAATATTAATACAGTAGTTCACAACCACAATGTAGGGTTAAACACAAATATACAGATTTGTGTTAAAATTTTTCTGAATGTGAGAGGTACATGAACACAAAATACTGGAATCACTACCTAAGACCAGTATTGTATCCAAAACCTATTTAGATCTCAAATTCACTTTTACTAATTAAATACTCCCCCTACAGCCGCAAAATTTGTGTAAAATATGCATGTAAAACATAGGTATGCACAATTTTGCGTGTACTTTATGAAGATCTATAGATCTGGTATACAACTTTTTAAAATACTTCTTAAAGCCCGGGGATTTAGCTCAGTGGTTTCGCCACCTGCTGCGCAATTGCAAGGACCCGAGTTTGATCCCTGGTACCAAAAAAAAAAAAAAACTTCTTAAAGCATGCTATAAATCAATTAAAAATTAACTTGTATATATTCCTACCAGCAAGTGACATTCTACTGCATAAGCTGTTTTTTGAGAATCTGCTCCTAACTTCATCTTCATTCTTTTTTTTTTTTTTGGTACCGGGGATCAAACTCAGGTCCTTGCACTTGCGAGGCAGGCAGAGAAACCACTGAGCTAAATCCCCGGCCCTCATCTTCATTCTTAAGCTGGTTTTATAAATTTAATACTTCCACATAATGTTCCTATGGTAAAGTTAAGGCTGATGATAAAAATAAATGGAATCCTAAACCAAACTGAACAGGATTAATTTTCTTTTCTTTTGGTACCGGGGATCGAACTTGGGACCTTGCGCTTTCGAGGCAGGTGCCACAACCACTGAGCTAAATCCATGGCCCAGGATTAATTTTCCTAAGGACACAATGATACCCTACTAAAAACTTTTTAGGGCATCTCAACTTTTCAGACATGTGAACCTGTACCCTGAGAGAGTTTATACTGAAACCCAGAAAGTTAATCTTAGAAGAAGTTACCTAAATTCTGCTCGTCAACGTGTAGCTTAATTATTGTATTCAATATTTTAAAAAAAGTATTAAGAGTTTTCTGTTTTAAAGAGTCTTAAAGAAAAGCAGTGAGTTTTACTGTATACTCATTGCAATAAACCCTAACAAAGCAATCACAGGGAGTGAATTCAGTGATGCTCATGATAATGATTTTTTTTTTGGCTACCAGGAGTTGAACTGAGGGACTTGTGTCTGCCAGGCAGATGCTGCGATGCAGAGCTACATACTCCCGGCCCCATGGTTTGATTTTAATTTTTTAATTTTAGGACTAGGGTCTTGCTGCATTGTCCAGGCTGGCTCCAAACTTTGGAGCTCAAGTAAATCCTCCTGCCTCAGCCTTCCCAGTTCTGCACCAGTGTACTCAGCTTACAATTTTGATTTTAAAATCTGTGATGTCCTGGAAAATTCATACACAAAGTCAGACAGGCTTAATATTATCTGTTCCTGAAGAACAGCTCTACAAAGTGACCCTGCCAAATACGAAAAAGAACCAATAATTGTATTAAAAGAATAGTTGTTCCTGAAACCATCGTCATCATTTGTTGTGGTTTATATTGAGATGGTCTCGCTACGTGGTAGAGTTTGGCCGCAAACTCCCTATGTAGCCCAGACTGGCCTCAAATTCACTATCCTCCACCACCATCCTCCCAAGCCTCACTGTAACAAGACTATGTGACTGCATTTTGGCCAAAACTGGTCTGTCTAATTTCAGAATCAAAAACTGGATGCAGCACAATGGTGCAAGGCTATAATCCCAGCACAAGGAAGGCCAAGCAGAAGGATCACAAGTTCAAGCCTAGCACGAGCAACTTAACAAAGCTCTGTCTCAAAATACAAAAGGACTGGGGATGCAGCTCAGTGCGAGGATCCAGTTTAATCCCTAGTAACACACACACAACACAAAAATAAAATTTTAAAAGGGTCATGTAAAAACTGTACATGTTAATGTTTCATTTTATTTTTTTCTTTTATTAATGTTTCACTTTATCATTCCAAAGCATATAAATGGCTAAAAGTGAGAGGGTCCTCTAACCAAACTGCATAAGTAGAAACATTTTTCATAAGTCAGAAATGTAAATGATAACCTACAAATAAAACATTAAAGAAGCCCACTTCTTAAGAGAACAGCTACCTATGTAAACAATACACCTATTATTCTCCCAGCCTTTGAGTGAAAAGTAGATACCCTTTACCACTGAGTACATAAATCTGCTACCATTCATGTATTATATATTATATGTTATATATAACTTATCTATAAATAATAGGAATAAATTCTAAGGAAGGCAGGTATAAATGTAGATAACATAATCCAATAGCATGGAGCCTCAGCTGTTCAAATTAAAACACATGAATTTTTAAAATACAAGAAATAGGATTTTGGGGCCAGGGATTTAGCTCAGTGGTTTTGCCGCCTGCTGCGCAAGCGCAAGGACCTGAGTTCAATCCCTGGTACCAAAAAAAAAAAAAAAAGGATTTTAATAATGGCACATGTTGAAAAACACCCTGCTATGACTCAACCAAAAGGCAGTGATTTACTCTCAAGCAGATGCCTGTGGTTTCCAGCTACAAAGAATGGCAGTTTTCATTAGCATGCTCCTGACTCAACAGCAGAGATTCCCTTTAAGAAATAAGTTTGTGGGTTTGGAGGGGTGGCAGTTATCAGGTTATCAAACATGACCACCAGAGACATTAGACAAAACAATGTTTACAACTGAGTATGACCCGCTGCCTTCAAGACAAGAGCACGGACTACAACACTAGCTGCTAAAGCAATAACTAAACCAAATGCTATTCGTTGGCAATTCATAATCGTCAAAATGAGTAAGTCTACTTTGCACTGGTTATTTGCACCAATATAAATGGTGCAATTTGTGAAACAAAGAATATACTTCAAACATTGTGAAGAAATATTGATTGAGCAAAACAGTAAGGTCAAAAATTGAAAGACCACCATTTTCCAAAGAAACTTGACAAACCACCCATGAAAGCATCAAACCTGTGAGGCAACTGACAATATACGCACAAATACACCCTACTTTTTGCTGTAACACAACCTGAATGGATGAACAAATGACTTCACATACTAGAAAATAACCTGAATTCATTGAAGAATTAACTTATAATGTTTCATAAAGAAATTCCATCTTTCAGCTGATATTTTGCAAGAAGCACAGATCCAGGTCGATGTGGTGGGGCACATCTGTACTCCGACCACTCTGAGAGGCTGAGGCTGGAGAATCACAAGTTTGAGCCCATACTGGGCCATTTAGCAACTTAGTGAGACCCTGTCCCAAAAATGCAAAATCAAAAGATTGAGACTGGTATGTAGCTCAGTGTGAAGGGCCTGGGTTCAACCCAAGTGGGCCCAGTGCCACCAAAAGAAAAAAGGGCACTCAATTCAGGGTTCTCAGTATTACCTGGCTTTTCAGTAGCTGTCCTTCCTTAAACTCATCTGTACATCACAGCTTATACACAGATCAATGAGCGTTAACATCAAAAGGCAACGAAACAAACGGCAATGAAGAAGGCATGACGCACCGAAGCACAGGTACTGCAGAAGAAGCGTAACTGAATAGCAAATATATTCATACGTATACCAACATGTGCATGTGTATACACATACATATGCACATATAGACACATATACTATATCTATGTGAAAAGGTATGTAACACTGGAAGCCATCAGGAGAATGAAAATTGAAACCACAGCAAGCCTCTCTATATGTTCACCAGAAAAGTTAATATTAACAGGACTGACAGATGTTGGCAAGAATATAGAACAAGGTCAAGTGTGGTGGCACACGCCTGTAATCCCAGCAGTTAGGAGGCTGAGCCAGGAGGATCATGAGTTCAAGGCCAGCCTCGACTACATAGTGAGTTCAAGGCCAGCCTGAATTACAAAATGAAACCCTGTCTCAAAACTCTAAAAACAGGGCCGGGGTTGTAGCTTAGTGGCACTGCGCCTGCCAGGCAAGCGCAAGGTCCTTAGTTCAATTCCCACTACTGGGAAAAAAAAACACCCCAAACGATCCAGCCCACCCCCCAAGAATATAGAACAAGAGAAATATTGCACATTGATCATGGAATTATAAAATTGGACAGATATTTGGGAAAACTGTTCAGCACTTTCCAAGAAACATACACCTACTCCTACTAAGTCAGCAATTCTGCTTCTAGATATTTTCACTAAGAGAAACAAACCCACAAATAGCTTATGTTAGTGTTCATAGCAGCTTTATTCATAATAACCCCAAACTGGAAACCACTGTAGGAGTACATCAACAAAAGACTAGGCCATAAAGATGTGGCAAATTTGTTCAATGGTATACTGGTAAAAAATTTAGAACCAACTGTTGATATATGCAATACAGATGCATGCATCAAACATGATGTTGTGTGAAAGAAGCAATGTAATAATACCCTTGTATGAAGTTCAAAAACAAATCTAGGATAATCAAAGTGGAATAGCGGTTATCTCTAATGTACGATGGACTGACCGGAAAGAAGCTCATTAAGACTCCCAGCTTATGACAACTGAGCTGTCAAACTGAACAAAACTCATAAAGTTTGAATAACTGAAAGGCTAGTCCAAAATTTTACAAAGCAAAAGTTTTTGGTTTTGAAGTACTTTAAAACTCATGCAGCATTCAAAATAAAGTGCTTACATTGGCGGCAAATATACTAAAATTGGAATGATACAAAGATTAGCATGGACTCTGTGCATTTCAAAATAAAGACATTGCATACCTAAAGAAGGGTAATGTTCAAGCACATAAACAACGTTTATAGGTATTAAAATGACACTGAAATTTAGGAAACTACTGAAGACAAATTTCAACATTCCAACTAGAATATTACCTTTTCTAGGAAAATAATTTATCATTTCCTCTAAAAATTATGAAATAACCTTTGCTAGAGTTATCAAAGAAATGTGAAATTTAGCAAGGCATGTAAAATCTAATAATGTACAAATAGATTATTTTCTCAACTATACTCAATGACTTCCAATAAAAAACTCAATTTCAGGGCCGGGGATTTAGCTCAGTGGTTCTGCTGCCTCCCCTGCCATCAAAAAGACCCAAGTTCGATCTCCGGTACCAAAAACAAAAACCAAAACCTCAATTTCAAGTGCCCAGACTTGAAAAAAAAGAAAATTTTAGCGAAAATGTTGAAATGGGTCTTAACACATACATCTGTCTATTTGCAAAGCAACTGTAATAAGCAAAAGACACCACTAAATTTATCAATTTGATTTGTCCCCAAATCCCAATAAAAGCATTTAAAAAACAAAAGCCGGCATTATCTTGTGATCATGTAGCATTTCTCAAAGATCATTATACAACAAAACCAGTCAAGGAAAACCCTTCCTTAATGAATGCATGATCAGGGTTCAGCTGGGCCATAACAATAGTACAGTGCATTTTTTTTTCTTTTGGTACCGGGGATCAAACTCAGGACCTTGCACTTGGCAAGGCAGGCGCCGGAACCACTGAGCTAAATCCCCAGCCCATTACAGTGCATTTTTAGTTCAAGACCCCAGATGATTATACACTTACCTAAATAGCCTCCTCTACTTTGTTCCCCTAGTACTGGGGATTGAACCCACGGCCTCACACATGCTAAGAAAGTACTTCACCACAAAGCTATAGCCCTAGCACATTTTCATTTTGAAGTGGGGTCTTGACAAATTGTCCAGGCTGACCTCGAACTTGCTATCTTCCTGTCTCAATTTTCCTGAGCAGCTAGGATTACAAGTATGTGTCACCAACTCAGCTCACTATTTTGTTTCAAAGTTCATTATTTAAAGTAAATTATTCAAGAATCTGGGTTATTCAATTCAAAAATGGGCATCTGAAATGAACAGACATTTTTCAGACAAAGAAGTAAAAGCAGCAAATAAACATATGAAAAAATGTTCAACATCACTGGTCATTTGAGAGATGCAG
>NW_004625121.1:0-21837 GCF_000247695.1 Heterocephalus glaber
GTGTCCGGCCGTGTGGAGATCACCGCCCTCACGACCCATCTCCTGGGCTTCTCTCGGGTCTGGGCCTGAGACGGCTGTCCGTTGGAGGTGACTCACCCCACCCTCACAATCCCAGCAAGAGAGAATCTCCGATGTAGAGGGGGGCGCAGCACGGGTATCTGCTCCTGAATCCACCCGGGTGGCACTGGCTGAACGGTCTTCCCTAGCACGGAGTCCCGGGAAACCGCCAGGGAGGCCAACTTGTGAGCCTGCACTGGCGGGAGTCATGGAGACCACGGAAAAACACTTTTAATGATGGTTCTTCCTTGTCTGTCCTAAACTCCGTGTCTTGCATAATCAGGGTGTAGGAAAGGGGGGGAGGCCAAGGGACCTGGCTCTTTCTTCCGCCTTTCTCCTGCAGCTGTTTTGGCCGTTCCGGAGGAGCACAGAGGTGCCGCACGCCTGGGTGTCATCCTGGCAAGGCTCTCGGCACCTGGAGGGGCCGTGGAAGGACTCCAGCGCCGTGCAGGTCTCTGGAGGAAGTCATCGGGATGGGGAAGACAGCCTGGCCAGTCCTACTCCCTTCCACAAGGAGCCATATTGGGCTGTCCTGGTCCCTGGGACCCCCTCCGCCTAGCCCACTTCCCCTCCTGCTGTTCCTCCTTTTGCTTTTTCACCTGTCACACCCTCCAGGAGAACTCCAGAACCCGTCTGCTCTGCAAAGTCTTCAGCAACTATTCCCTCGCTGCCTCATTCATTCATTCAACCCAACTTTGCTCAGTACCTTCCGTGCCCCAGGCTCTGCAGAACGCTGGTGACATGAAGTTCGGTGTTTTGTTGTTGCTGCTGTTCATTTCTTGTGTTCCGTTTTTTGTTTTGTAGTACTAGGGATTGAACCAAGGACCTTCAAACTGAGTATATCCCCAGCCTTTTTTTTTGGTATCGGGGATCGAACTGGGGACCTTTCGCCTTGCAAGCCAGGTGCCAGAAGCACTGAGCTAAATCCCCGCACCCCCCCAAGCCCTTTTTTATTTGAGACAGAGTCTCTCTAAGTTGCCCAGGCTAGGCTAGAGCTGGAGTCCTCCTGCCTCAGCCTCCCAGGGTGCTGGGGTTGAAGGAGTTCAATGTTCTTGACCTCATGCAGCACAGGAGAAGCCTGGACACAGACAGGCTGCAGGTGAGTCCCAGGTCACAGGTCCTCAGTCAGCGACTCCGAAAGCCACAGGCCGGGCTTCCACACCCACAGTGTGCCTCTGCTTCAGGCTCCTCCCCGCCACAGACCAGGCATGGGGTCCGACAGAAAGGGTTCACCTGATGCCTGTTCAAAGCTCGGTGGCTTGGCGGCTTGGCACATGCTCCGTGGCCAGCCCCAGCACACAGTGCTCCATGAAGTTCTTTCCCAAACCAGGCTCCTCTCAGTAGTGTTGCCAGGGTGCTAGTGGGGAGTGGAAGGAAATGAAGGCAAGCACTGCGTCCTAAGTGAAGAAATGGAAGCAGAAACCTGCGCCACTCGGTAGGGGCCGCCTCAAGTCCCACAAGCCGCTCCCTCCCCTCCCAGACGGTCACTGCTATGCTCCTCTCAGAAGAACACTCAGAGGCCCCACTGCAGAGCCAGGAGGGAGATCGTGGGACAGCGGGTGAGCAATGGGGCTCTGGCCAAGCCTGGGCGACCCCGGACCTCCTCTCACTGCCTGCCAGACTTCCCAGGCGCTGCCCTGTCTGCGAACGGGGGATGGTGCTGGGTCTACTCTCCCGGGGCTGCTGAGAGGATTAAACAACCTCTGTCTGTACCGCCCCATGCCTGACACTCCTAGGGGCTCCACACACATGCCCACCCCTCTCTCTGAGGACAGTCACTCCCACAACCACCTACCACCATCCTAAAACCAGGCAGTGGGCCCCAGACACCATCTGGGACCCTGTTCCTTCACCCAGGCACTGAGCAGGGACCTACTGCCCTCTCTCCACTCACACCTGCGCTCCTGCACCTTCACCAGAGCACAGGCTGCGGGGCTGTGGCATTTGGCTCGAGCCCCACAGAGACTTCCGCTTCCCTGGCCGAGCTCTGCTGTCATGTGCCTCACTGAGGAGACCATGGCACCAGCTCCTCGGTGCAGCAGGCCCAGTACAAGTCTGTGGCACCAAAGAAAAGCGACGTCTCCACCAGCTGACTTATGAGAGGATCCCGAAAGCGGGGGTTAAGGGGGAACTTTAGTCACTAAAAGCTTTGGATTGGCCACCTTTCAAAAATTACATTTCTGTCAGAAAATTTCACTGCAGTCGCTTCCTCCCACACAGCTGCAGGCATGCCCCAGGCTCCATGGAGGGTGACAACAACAGAACACACTGGCTTCCGTCCCCGACCTTCCTGCTACCTGCTATATGGGCTTCAGCAGCCCGCTGCCTTCTCCAGGCCTCAGGCCTCCCATCTGTACAATGGGAGTGGACAGATGTTTCTCACACGCGTACCATGAGCGCTGAGATGGTGTCCGCCTTGGCAGTGTCTAGCACACCATGGAGAGTCTTTGATAAAAGCTAATATTGTCATTACTCAGCTCCTACATCACAAGGCTGCAGTGGAATAGATTTAAAGTGACACAAAGATAAATCCATATACAACCAGCGTCTTCAATGCCCGGTTAGTATAGATCAGAGGATTAACTCTATTCTAATTCCTGGTCTCTGAGTAACATGCCAGGCAGGAACCCACAGATATAAAATGGCTGCAACCACCTTTCATTTGAGGAGAAAAAGGAAGCCAGTCCATTTTTGTTCTCCTTTCTTATCCTTTGCTTATTTATATTCCCAAATAAGGTTACTGCACAACACTCCATGTGCGGCCTGTAAATAATGAACAGCTCCTCCATGGAGTCAGCAGTGGCACACAACAGGTCTAAATGGATTTCTTTTCCCTGAGTCTTTTCCTGCCCCAGGTTTGACCCCAAACATGAACACAGGCAGGCTGGCTGGCATATAAAAGGCCCAATTGACCCAGTGACCCAACTGGCAGAGCTAGTTCCACGCCGAAGCACTTTAGCAGTGCCCTGGAGGAACGTCTGTCCACGCAAGCCCAAAGCTCTGTCAGCTCACGTGATTCGTCCTCCAGTCCCACTGCAGGCCCGATGTGGGGCTCACCTGGGCCACGTGGACGCCCAACCTGACCCAGCACTGACCGCACTGTCCACTCTCGGGTCTGTTATGGACAAGCAGGGGTAGGGCTTCTCCCTGTTCTGAGTCGGGGCCCACGGCACGCAGTAGGACCTGGTGAGCCCCCCACCTCCTGCAGAAGCTACCTATTCTAGCAACATAGCATCTTCTTTTGTCATTCGTGCTGCCCTCCTTTGTCATACTATTCCTGCTGAGCAGTACAGCAAAGCAGAACAATCCTGCCAGGCAGAATTCTACTCCACAGGGACAGGAGGCTGTGAAATAATAAGGCCACCCTCAGCACCACCCTGAAAACAGCATTTCTCACATGCACCCTGCTGTGGAGAAACTGGCATCAGGGAACCAGGCTTTTCTCTCTCTGTCCCCACTGAAGCCAGAGACCACAGTCAGGAGGAGCAGTGGCCGCCAGTCCTCCTCCTAGCCTTGCCTACTTGACAAAGAGCTATCTGACGTGCCAGTGACTGACCCAGGCTTTGCAGCCAAGTGAACTTCACTAGTCCACAAATCAGGGCAAACAGCTCCCAGGCTTTGGTGGGAATTGGGTAAGTGACCTTATGCAAAACTCAGATATCAAGGTATTAGCAATAATGCTGCCGCTGCTCACGCTGTTGTCTCGAGCCTAAAGTCCTAGAAGCAGCTCAGATGAGAAGCTTGTGTACGGGGCTTCCTGGGGCACTGAGGGGCAAGGCAGGGCCAGGAAGAGCTGAGCCAAGGGTTGACGTCTGCTAAAATCTAGGCTCAGCCTGATTCCCAGGGAACCCAAGAATCTGGCTGGCTCACAAGGCCACCCCACAACACAGACCAGCCCTCGGCTGTGGGCCACCCATGAGAGGGGACAGGGCCACCAAACGGGGACAGCAAAGAGTGCAGTCAGCGACCTTCAAAGCCAAGCACCCCACGGCAGAGCTCAGTGCTTGGGTGGGGCGGGGCCCAACACCATGAACTTCAGTCACGAGCGTCATCAGATGTCACTGCCTGTACCAGCTCTGTCCCTCCTCGGGGCTAGCAGTCATTTCAGAATCTGCTTGGTGTCGTGGCCATT
This sequence comes from Heterocephalus glaber, assembly GCF_000247695.1. The sequence goes on from NW_004625121.1 coordinate 4,190, forward strand.
TATGTATAATTCCTGTGCACTCTCCCCACCCGTCCCGGTCCCTAAAAGAGTTCTGTGAGAGCTGAGAAGGGGTAGACAGCACTGTTTGTCAGAGCTGTCTGTCTCCAGTGCCTGGCTCACTGCCTGACACGTGGCAGGCACCCAGCACACCTGGATCAGTGAGACAGCAGCGCTGGGACCTCGGATGTGCCAGGAGGCTGAATAACGCAACACCAGTTCCTGGAAATATGTGAACAAAAAATTAATATTCAAATTTAAAGGCTCAGGCGTCAACAAAAACTACTGCTCAATGAGTGCAGATGCATTTCTAATGTCCAAGGGGAGTATGTCGAAAATGAGCACCTCCGTAGATTCCCTGTCCCCATGCCCCAAATCTTAAGATTGGAGGCCAGGATGTGTACCCGAGGCCACAGCAACTAATGCATTCACCCACTGCTCGCACCCTGCCAGCTGTTATGGTCTTGAACATGGAAAGCCTGTCGCTCGCTCAAGAGGCGACAGCCAAGCATAGCACCAAGTAAGGAGGCACCGAGGTGAAGTGGGTGCAAGCAACAGCCCTGAACTCTCCTGCCAGTGAGGTGACTGTGTAGGCTTCACAGAGGATGGGCACTCTGGCTGCATCCTGAAGCCTGCAGAAGAATTTAGCATAAAAGGAGAGTGACACACTCAGAGCCCTCGGGGAGGGGGGAGAAGGGGCAGGCACAGTCCCCTGAAAGAGGGGTCCATGGAGGAGCTTCCAGGGAGGGCGCTGCAGCAGGCTGGGACCTGTAGAGACCAAGGGAGACCCCGCCCCATACACACCCCTTCCCCTGTGCATCTCTCCCACTTGGCTGTCCCCAAGTCAAAGCCTTTATAATAAAGAAGTAAAAAGAGAGAGGAAGGAGGGGACATTGCTGCTAAGGTGAATGTAACATACTGCTCCAGCAATCACAGTAATTTGTTGAGAATCAACTATTTCAGAGACTTTAAATCCATTCATTATCTCATTTAATCTCTACCTTCCTCCTATACATATTAGAACTCCTCTCATTTGACAATCGAGGACCTCAGAAGTTGAGTGACAGCTTGGCATTTATCACCGAAAATGAAGTTGGGATTCCCAGCTCTCCAAAATAAATAAATAAGTTGGGTGTGGTGGCTCATGCCTATGATCCCAGCATTCCGGGAGGCTGAAGCAGGAGGATCAAAGTGAGTTCAAGGCCGGCCTGGGCTACAGATAGAGACTCTGCCTCAAAAAATAAATGAATGGGGCTGGGGATTTAGCTCAATGGTTCCGCCGCCTGCCTTGAAAGAGCGAGGTCCAGAGTGCAATCCCCAGTACCAAAATAAAAATAAAAATAAATGAACGTATGTACGTGTGCGTGTATAATTTTAAAAGACGGGATGCAGGTCCTTTCTCCACTTGCACGCACGCTCCTGAGAGCCCAGGTGGGCTGCCTGGGAACACTCGCAGAGCTCAAGACTATCTGTCTGTGTGTCTGTCTGTCTGTCTGTCTGTCTGAGGGACTGGGTCCCCTCCTTCCTGGCTCACATTCCCAGGGTGCATCCCCCGGAACCTCTTCCCCCAGGGGTCCACAGATCCAGGAGCCACAGCGGGGAGGTGGCCTCAGAGGTGGGTGCCCCAGGCCAGGAGACTCCTGAGGGCGCCCACCCTGACTGGAGAGAACCTTGGGCTGATCTTTCCGAAGTCTTACTAGCCTGCATTCCTTTGGCCAAAACCCTTTTCCCCTGGAGCCTACACAGAGGCCTCTGCTCTCCAGCCACACCCTGAGCTGGCCACACCTGCTCCCCCCATGGGAAACCTCACTGCCCCAAGGACAGAAGAGTTCGGCTCCCTTCATCTTTGGTCAGACTTGTGTGCTAGGAGCTGTCCTTCCTTCAGAACATCACAGTGTATTGCTGTCAGGTCTCATGACCTATTTTGGTATTTTCAATGACTGTTTAAAGATTTGCTGAATTTCTGAGTGTGATTTCACTCACTGCAAGCCACCTGCCCCCATGAAAACCAATTATCATTTTTTATGCAAATCAATGGGGAAATATGATTCAATTAACAGAAACTTACTTAACAGTCATCATGCATTAGCTTGTTTTTTATTTGACTTTCAATGTTTTATAATGTCATATAAGCCGTTTTCCTCCCCTTTTCCAGAAAATGACTAAATGTAAAAGACAAAATAATAGTGAAACCTCAGATAGGAAAAGTGTTCAGAGCACTTCAGAGTCCTCTGACACTTTGTCTCTGGTCACTGAGTGGTCCCGGGCTCCTTCAGATAGAGAGAGGCACACAGGGGTCTTCCGTGCTATCCTGGACCAGAGAAGGTCAGCTCCTGCATGCACCAGCACATCCCAATTCTGTGTGGAGTGTAAATAAGTCTGTGACAAAATGCTACATAAATCTTATAGTACTCGAAATAGATTCCTTATTAGCACAGTTAGGTCACAACTACAAAATGTCTCTCTCTCTCTCTCTCTCTCTCTCTCTCTCTCTCTCTCTCTCTCTCTCTCCCTCTCCCTCTCTCTCTCTCCCTCTCTCTCTCTCTCTACTAAAAAGTTTTTGGAATTTTACCCATGCAAATCTGAACAGGGATTTTAGTTCTTTGGCTAAAAGGTTTTTCTCAGAAAGTGGGCAGCTTTCCAGCCTTCTGTTTTATAATGAATATTCCTGCTATTTTTGACTTCTCAGTTTTCCAAGGCCATGACTACCCAATCTGGCTGCAGTAAGGATGTCTTTACACTAAATCAACTGATTTCTGCAATGCAAGACTTTTCTCAGAAGCCATCCACTGAGATGGTATCACTGAGGATGCAGAGAAATGGAATGTCCTAACCAAGGCACTAGGCCCACAGACTTTCAAGTTGGGTAAAGAAAATGTAACTATACACCAGGCAAAGTGATGCAGGCCTGTAATCCCAGCTACCAGGAGGTGAAGGCAGGAGAACCTTAAATTCAAGGCAGGCTGGTGACAAGGGAAGACCTTGTCTCTTGCCTCAGAAAAGTTTTTAAAGGAGGAGGTAGGGCTTGGATGTAGCTTAGTGGTAGAACACCCTGGGTTCAATCCCCAGTACCCCAAAATAAAAAGAAATAAAAAAGGGGGAGAGAGGAAAGAAAAGGGAAAAAAGAATAGAAAGAAAGAAAAAACGGTGAGAAAGACAGGTGGGCATACTCTAAAATGGGGTCTTTGGACAAAATGCAAAACACAATGATGAAAGTAGGCGCCAAAGATCTATATCAATTTATTTTGAATTTTACACTTCAAAGTGAGGGTCTAAAGGGGGATTGGTGTCTCCCCACAATCAGCAGCCTCTGTCCTCTGGGGTTGGCTGCTCTCTGCAGACATCCCTCCTGGTCAGGACCTAATGTGACCCCCAGACAGGCTCTCTCCGGGGTGAGCCCTCCTGTCGCGTCCACGGGCAGCAGGGAAACTGGGAAAAAGGACAGCTGAAGGTCTCTTGGAAAGAGCTTCACCCTCCGCCCAAAAGGCAGCACAGGCCTAGCGGGACGAAGCTGGATTCTCTACGCTGTCTCCAAGCAGGTCCTGGAATGTCATGACAGCATGGCAGCTGGTTGCCCAGGGAAGCAAATCAAGAGACCAAAGCCGAAGCTATTGCACCGCTTGGGACCTTCACTCAGCAGTTAGGCCTGTCACCCTGCAGTAGAGCTCAGTCTAGTGCTACAGAGCCAAGTAAGAGCTTCCTCTCCCGGCTCCTTCCCTGACTCCAGCCTGGGGGCTTCTGAAGTGCTGGGTCCTGGGATGGCAGGAAAGAGCGAACAGAGGCAGAGGTCAGCTCCACCCTGTCCACCCCAGGCTTCCCTCCTGAGCCAGAGGAGACCAAACGGCCCACACTTGCTCCACTTCCGATACCATGCAAGATCAGACATTTCAGCTCCTCCAAGGGGATGCTGCTCTGATACAGGGAGAGGCATGGGAAAGTCTGGCCGCCCAAGTGCTTCTCCAGGGCAGTGCGGACTAATCAACCCCACTGAGGGGTGAAACGGCTGAGGTGAAGAGCTCAGCAAAGCTGCCTCGGGTCGGGATCCCTCCCGCAAGTCAGGCTTGATCCAGCTAGTAAAAGGGACAGAAACATCTAGAATGCACTCAGTAGGACCATAAAACAAGGTGGGGGTGCTGTTATATGAATTATTTATGATACTGAAATGGAAGCCACAACGCCTGTCCATTTCACAGGTTTTTGCCTTTCGCTGTTGTTTCTTCGGCATGAGACACCCCTTCCGCCATCACGTTTGGTCTACCTCCCTTGGCTCCTTTGTCTCCTCCTGAGACAGGGAGGAGCGTGTACACAGCCGATATTAGTCAGAAACCCTAATGACATCAATTAAAACTCACTAAGAAGGAAAGATAAAAAACAAAAGACAAGGACAACCAATTGCAAGAGAATGCAGAGGAAGAATCCATTCATAGCTCCACGCATCTTGTAAATTACTAACGAGTGCTCCTCGTAGACTACAGCTCTGGCTCCAAGCTCACCAACAGCTGATAGGAGAAGGAAAGCTGATGTCGCAGTGAAAATCCCTACGGCAAAAATGCACCATTTCCCAGGGAAAAGCAGTCATCCCTGTTTCTGACCCAGACAGCTGCTCTCGAATTCTCCTAAAGAGACAAGTTGTGCATGAACTGAGCAGCACCCGGTAGATCTCTCCCAAGGTCCCCGCCTGTGACAATGGCTCCACAGTTAGGAGAAATCACCAAGGCGCTGATCCATCCTCAGCCCCTCTGGGCCACCATGCAACCTGGTTCTAACCCCTTCATTCCGCTTTCCACGTTGTGTTGTAATCTTTCTCCACGCGTCTTTCTCCCTTTTAGTTTGTGTCTTGGGGACTGAAAACCGTATCTCGCTCCCTGCCAAACACTTGCCAGAGCTGGTGCACACACACATGAACCTGCCATGCACTCATGCCTTCTGCTCAGGCTGGAGAACTACAGGCAAGGCTGGTGTAGGAGGCCAGAGACTGAGGGATGACGGCCACTGCATCTGAGTCTCTCAAGAAATGCAGGCCATGGATGGACAAGCCAGCCAACAGCCACGACGGGAAGGAGCAAGATGAGACAGAATCCTCTTACTTTTTGTCAGCCTCTGTGCACCAATCAGGTCAGAGTACAGAGGTCTCAGCTACACAGTTGGCACCCATTGGTTGATGCTGGAGAGGATGTTTTGGGAAGAGTCAACAGCAATGAAAAAGAAAAGCACTGAAATTGGTTCTTTATTATTCTTGTGCATCTACAGGCAACAGGAACGAATAGGCCGCCACAAGGTCTCCATCCCTCTTTCTCTTGAGCAGATCTCTCCTAGAGTCCAGGAGAGACTGAATGCACAAGCCCAGGGTCTGGTCCCATTCCTTCAGCTGTCCTTAACTGCCCCAACTATGCTCAGTAAGGAAGACAAAATGGTGAACGAGGAACAGGCTCTGTTCCCAAAGAACCTACTGTCTTTTCCAATATTGTTTAAAGATGAGCTACGTTTCTTCAAGTTCTAGTTATTTCTTTTGTTTAAAAAAAATGCTGTCTAATGTACATCTAAATAAAAACTCACACCAAGCTTTGTACAGAGTGGCCTGCCTGTAATCCCTGTAATCCATGCTACTCAGGTGGCTGAGCCAGGAAGATCACAAGTTTGAAGCCAGCCTGGGCAACTTAGTGAGACACAGTCTCAAAATAAATTTTGAAATATATTATTTTTTAAAGGGCTGGGGACATGGCTCAGTGATAGAGAACCCTGAGGTTGGATCTGCAGTCCCACTGAATAGATATATAACACACTCCACACCAAGACCCACCCCCCAAGGAGGCCTGTCTGAGTGAAAATGAAAATCAGGGTAAATTCCTAGAGGAAGGGGTGACCCTCTGGCTCGGTTGCTAACGCAGCACAGAGTCCCTTGCTCAAACCCCTTTTTCCCAGTAGCTTTATGGGGTAGGATTCTGGGTGTGGGCTCAGGGGATTCCTAAGCTGGAGAACCAGAGAGCTGGCGACATTAGAGAAAAAGACACAGCGCCCTTGCTCTCAGGCAAGACAAGGCTCCTTTCTTTCCATGATGGCATGAATTTTTTTTCCTTACTTGTCCAAAGGTGATGCACATTTTTCAGAGGGAAAGTTGGCAGACTTGCCCATGTCAACACAAATGTCTTGTTTTGTTTTGTTTTTGGTACCGGGGATCGAACTCTGGTCCTTGCGCTTGCAGGGCAGGCGGCAGAACCACTGAGCTAAATCCCTGGCACAAATGTTTTTTATTAAGTATACAGTATGCAGAATCCCAAAACACGTCTCCATGTGCTTTCAGAAATCACTGAGCTGATTTCAAACACCCACAGAACCGAAGTGACTGCTCCCTCTGGAATGCTGGAGGAACCATCATCAGACAAGTTCTCGTTGCTTGGCAACAGTATCTGAACAACGCATCTTACTATGTGGATCAACATAACTTGAGAAGAGTAGCTTCATTCCAACTCTTATTTTTTGGTTCATAAAAAAAAAAAAAGAAAGAGGAGAGAGAGAGAGAGAAGAAAGAAAGAGAAAGAAAGAAAGAAAGAAAGAAAGAAAGAAAGAAAGAAAGTAAGTTCCTTCAGCCTTAAATTTCTCAGCCTCAGTCTCTAGTCTGAAGACCACATCCTCCTTGGAAGACTTGGGCAATTTCGGCGGAGCCATGTTTAAATTGGGGGAGCAAAAGTGAACTCCCTTCATAAAAGTGGCATTGTTCCGCAGTCAGGTAATTCCTAGCAGGCTCACTTTTTACTTTCCATGGGAATAGTCCTCGAGGAAGAAAGGATCTTTGTGGAGTTTTGTTTTGTTTTGAGAACAGTCAGTTGGTTCTTTCTACCTTTCCTTTCGGCGCCAGTCTTCCTGAGGACAACCACAAAGTTCAAGCAGAAGTAATGAAAAAGGAGAGAAAGAGGGAATCCGTGCACAGATGCAGCTTGTCATTATTTGGGGTGTTTTGCGTCATTTGCTCCCCGGCCCCCAGGCTGGTAGCAAGAGAACTCCTGCCCCACACTCCTGGCTCTGTGCATGCAGAAGAGCGCAGAGGGGCCGGGGCACGATTTCCTCCACCTCGGGGACCTTGCTCCTCCCCGAGTCTCTGCTTCAGTGACTTCTCACCTTCAGGCTCTCTGAGCTCGTCCTCACTCTTGTTTGGCTTCAGATAAGTGGGGGGCATTTTATTTGTGCTCAATTGGTCTATTTATCAGTGCAACTGTTCCACTTCTCTTGAGGACAGAAGATTAGGTTCTCTCGACGACTTTATCGGTGTATTGAAGTATGTTCTTCAGGTGTGGACTTGGCTCTGCCTTCCGCTTCCGGCAGCCTTTCCTTTCCATGACCAGGTGTCAGATGTTTGCACGCTCTCTCTCACACACACACATGTGCGCTCACACACACGATTATACTCAGTTATGTTTGAAAGTTTCTTCTTTCCCTGTAATACTAAATCCAACTACAGAAAGAATCTAAGTTTCCTTTAAAAGGAGGAAGAATCCTGTACTGATACAGACTGGGGACAGAAAAGAAAGAAACAAAAGAAATAAATCAGAAACTGATAGGAAAAATTAGGAGATCTCCATGGATTAGAAAGACAGAAAAAGAATAAAGTGCATTACGCGCTGACACTGGACCAAGCAAAGGGCCAAGTTCTTTATATTTTGTCACTTGGTCCTTTGGACAGTTTTGAGAGATGAGGAATTTTCTGTTTGTAACAGGTGAGGACATTGAAGTTTAGCTGAGGGTTTGCGTGGTTTAATTAGAGTGATGTAGACACTGAGCGGTCCAATCTCCCAAGTATCCCAACATTTCCCAACATTCTACCAGTGCAGTGACTGATGCTCCCAGAGGTGGCTCCGGGACCCGAGCCCACCCTGTGTGGCCTCAACACCTCCTGGGCGGGTCCCATGGTCACCCCAGAGGAGAGACAAGAAGGAAAGGAAAGGCACGCTTGGTTGCCAGCCTTGGGGTGACACAGATCACCGCTGCTCACAGTCCTGGCCAGAAGAGCGCTGGCCCAGCTTCACTGCAGGGACCCCGGGACTCAGGAAGCCTCCAGATGCATCACCAGCACTCACGGCCAGTGTGATGCACTTCAGCTTTCCTCAGGCCCTCGGCTGCACCTCCAGCGCTCCATAAAAACAGTGCTCCGGAATCACCTCGCAGGCCTACAGGGAAGAGCTCAGTTAAAGCATTTGCAAACTACCTTCCTCGACTCAGCCTGTGTAAGCTGAGTCAGGACGGCTATCTTGGGAAGACGCTGTGCAGAGTCCCGGGAAGCCAGAGCCACGTTTCACGGTGAAGGAGAGGCCGGAGCCTCCCACCTGTGGGGTACAAAGGCCGATCGCATCTGCCTTTCCAACCCACTCTGACTGGCTGTCCCCAAGAAGGGAAATTCCAACTCAAAGTGAGCTGAGTGTTCACCGTGTTGGACCTTTGGATTCTCACACGAGGAGCCACCGAGTTGGCCTGTATTGTCAGGTGGGCTATGTCCGGAGGCGGAGCCCAGCAACAAGGCCTTGGACCCACGCTGAGGGCAAAGGCGGTTGAGGAGCAGGGTGCCCTGACCTGCGGTTCTTAGCCCTCACCCCAGGCCTCAGCCGTTGCATTCATCCCACACCTCTGCATGCTACCAGGCTCTGATTCGGAGAAAAAGTATCAGTGATTTTATTTTCTGCAAGTGACAGAAACTTAACTCAAACTGGTTTCACTCAAAGCAAGAAAAGTTTTTGGCTCAAGTAACCAAAAGCTACACATGGAGAGCCCACCTAGGAAGGAAGCCAACGGGCCCTAGAGGAGGAAAGGGCAAAACGTGGCTGTTTTGCTGCTATGGGAGCCCACGTCTGCAATCTCGACAGTCTGGGAGGCAAGTTTAAGCCCAGCCTGTCAACTTAGTACATAGTGAGACTCTGTCTCAGGATAAAAACCAAAAAGGGAGACAGATATAGCTCAGCGTGAAGGCTCTGTGTTCAATCTCAAGTGATGGGGAAAAAAGTCCTCCCCCCGCCAACAGGGCTGGCTGTGTTACTAATGCTGTCCTTAAACTCCTGAGTCTAAGTGACCCTCCTGCCTCAGCCTCCCAACCAGCTGGAACTACAGGTGCACACTACCATGTCCAGCTGAGAGGGCAAAGATTTGAGGAGTTAGCCCCACTCCTTGGTCCATCTGTGCCTGAAGGAAACGTGTGGCTGGGAGAGGGTTTTTTCCAGTGCTATATAATGTTCTGTTTGCTCAAACTGGTTGAGTATTAGCTTCTGCTGTTTACATCCGAAAGAGTCCTGGCCAGTACACATGCTGCAGGATTGATTCAGAGCCACAGGAGCCAGGGGAGTTTAGGGTTTTGCACCGCTAAGAGGACAAAATCAAGTTTTCCTGTGAGGAACCTCACTGATCTTGGTTTCTTGCTCCTCCTGAAACAACATTCACTCATTCTTCCACTGGTATGTACTTAACTGTCTACTAAAAGCAGGCCCCGTTCTGTCTGCTTAAGGCAGGAAAGAGAAGTTTAATGCACATGGGGAAAAGATACAGGAGTGAAGAGGAACGAGCTTCTGCCATGGTGTACCTTCTGTTCTCAGATGGAAAACTGTCACCAAATGGACGGCAGTGGTCACTGGTCAAGCAGGAAAGTTTGGCAAGGGCTCTCAGATTTCCAAGCGGGCTCAGTGGCCTCAACCTGGAGGAGAGTCAGGTTTGGACAAATGTCCCCCACTCTTGGTCAGCCATTCATTTTCATTAACTGAGACCACAGTGGACAGAGTGGAGAGGTCCCCGCTAGGAAGGTAGGGACCTCGGTGAGATCCCAGTGCTGCTACCACTGCACCGCCTCCTCCCTGCCCCTGTGTTTTGGTTTACCCATAAAGTAGAGTGAATAAGCAACTCTGTGACTCCAGGAACAATGAGCGATTCCATTCCAGACGCACACCGCAACTCACGGCTCCGGATATGCACAATACTTGCCTACTGAATCATACCTCCTCATGCGCTGAGGTTACAACCCAGGACCCTAGCACAAGAGCACGGCTGTCAGAGAAGATGCAGGTTACATATTTCTGGTGAGGGAAGGGGAAAAGCACGTAAGAACTAAGCTGTGTTGTGTACATGAACCACTCCCCACAATGAACGCGATCATGTATTGCAAACATGTACTAATAAAAATACATTTAAAAAATAATTTGAAATGAAAATATCACAATTTTAAAAATAAAATTACATATTTCTTTTTAAGTTACTTGACTACAGGTATATTGTGTGTATCTCTTCTGTCTGGTTTCATGGGAGCAAGGACCTTGGCCGGTTCACTTTGGCCCAAAAGAGAGCCTGCCACAATAGACAGCATCTACCAAAGGGGAAGGAACTAATGAATTCTAGAAGGTTCGAAGAGTGATTCAGGGAAAGTTTCTGAAAGTAGAGGCATTTGACCAGAATCTAGGAAGATTCCTAGAATTCCAAAAGTGAGATTAAAACTGTGCTTTAACACAATCTTCCTGAAAGCAGTGTTGACAATGGATTGTTGAGCCAAGAGGTTAGTGTTGGAAAATAATCCGAGAAATAGATTGGGAAAGTCAGATTTGAATGCAACCAAGAGGAAGAGGAAATAGTGTATAGCAACTATCTACTGCTACATAACAACCCATCTCAAAGTGCACTGCACTGGAGAAATATTAACAACAATGGAGAACCAGGCAAATAATTCTCTAACCAGGGGGTCAAGTTTAGCATCACCACTGACATCAAGGGAAAATCATGTATACTCCACATGACGAAATGAGAACACTACTTCACACCTGTAGTATCGTTCAAAGCACCCATCATTGAGAGGGAGGAAGGAGAAGGGAAAAGCATAACAGAAAGGATTAAGAAATGCCATAGCCAGGCATGGTGGGGCACACCTGTTATCCCAGCTCTCCAGAGGCTGAAGCAGGAGGATCAGTCCAAGTTTGAGGCCAGCCTGGGCTTCCTGGTGAGTTCGAGGCCAGCCTGAACAACACTGAGAGACCCTGTCTCACACAGCCAAAAAAAAAGAAAAGAAAGTCATTTACATGTACCAACTCCCCACGATGGATATAATCATTATGTACTACAAACATGTACTGTCAATTAGAAAGATAAAAATAATAACCAAAAACCATAGCTTTCACAATCTCAGTCTAATCATGAAAAAAATTAGATAAAAAATAAAACCAAACTAAGGGACACTCTACCACACACCTACCCAATACTCTTCAAAACCGCCTATCACGTACGTAAACAAGGCAGACTGAGCGATTGTCATAAATCAAAGGAAACAGGAAACATGACAACTCAATGCATTGGGTGTCTTGGCTGGAATCCTGGAATAGAAATGGGGCACTAATGGGAAAACTGACAAAGTTCAAAAAACGCCTGCCGCTCGGTTAATAGCAATGTACCAGTGTTGGTTTTACAGTTTTGACAAATGTGCTAAAATATTATGCAAGGATGACCTCGGGGGAATTGAAACTGGGTGATGAGTGTATCATTCTTTCAACTTTTCTGTACTTCTTGAATTACCCCCAAATAAGTTTTTAAGTGTAATGCATTAAAACAACAGCCATTTACGTAGTTTATCGCTGTGGGAGTGGATCATTTAAGCCAGGCTCCGCTGGGCACTTCCGGTCTGGGCTGGGCCCACTCTCACACTATGCTCAGTGCTGTCTCTGCAGACCCGGTGTCCTTCACCTGGGACAGCTTGGGTCTGCTCCTCCTGCTCTCTCACCCTCCAGAAGTGTGGCCTGAGGTGGGAGTTTGTGTTCATCGGCAGCTGGGCAGGTTGCCAAGACAAACTAAGCAGTTCCTCGGAGCTTCCTGAGGAAGCCTGCACTGACATACAGTCCAGCCCATCTACTCAGAGTGCAGAGTAAGCCACAGGCCCACGGGAGGGGACAGAGGAGCTGCATGCGCGCGTTGCCCAGGGCATGGACTCCAGGCCTGGTCTTTCACGTCTGTCATCTAATTCCATCTTCCTTGAAGCTGACAGCAGTTTGCAAAGGTCAAAAGCACTACAGTGAAACAGATTCTTGCCACCTGTGTGCAGCCCTGGAGGGGAGAAGCCTGGAGAGGGAGAGTCTGCTATCGTGGTTCTCATTAGGAGTCCTGGCATCTGCAGAACAACATGGACCCACAGACGTCATTCTGAATCCCAGGCCCTCTCCCTGCAGCTTGATAACCTTTGTCAAATTTTACCACTTTGAGCCTCAGGGCCCTCCCTCCTTTATAAGGTGAGGACGAGAGTAACAAAATGGAGAGTTGTGGTAAGGACGAAATGTCTGTTAAGTGTAGTGTCTGGCTGCCCTCTCCCTTGGCCCAGCCTAGACTTGTCCGGAGGAGAAGAAAAATATCGAGGCGCAATTCTCCCCCAAGAAGTTTCCAGCTCCGTGTGACATCAGAGATAGATGGGAGGGCCAGCACGAGCAGCTCCCAGTCCCATGTAGGCTTCTGAAGGACCGAAGACCCTCTGAAGGGACTGAACTGGACACAGTCAGTGAGGCACTAGGCCTCCAGTGTAGCAGCTGTTTTCCTTCTTGCTGGATTAGGAAGTGCTTCTACTCCGCTGCATGGAGAGCCAGGCCTGCAGAGCTTGGGGCCACAAAGGTACGGAGTGAGAAGTCATAGGTCCGAGCTGTTGGACCTAGGCGCCTACCCTGCGCCCTGCTGCGTCCATCACTCAGTCCCCGCTTCCTAAAGGACACGATTCCAGAACACTTGAAGGGACTTGGGTGCCCCAGGGACAAACTCTGAGCAGCATTTGGCCACTAAGGTTCTAAATTAAAAACTCCAAATACCTTTCACCCTCCCCACTGGTACTATTTCCAATGTTGTAATTGTAAACCTCCCCATTCAAGAACCACAGTTGTTTAGAAGCAAAACATCAGGGAGTAAGATAACGAGCCTTTGAAATTGCCAGCATTACTCAGTCCCAAAGCTCAAATGGAAGCACTCACGGCTTCCTAAACCACCCCTCGACAACCAATGCCCCAATTCCCCACCGAGAAACAGGGAGAGGTGCAAAGATGCAAAACCCTGCACCTCCAGGGCTGGAAAGGCCTCTAAGGCAGCTAGCTGGTCCCACTCGTTCACTGCACAAATGCAAAAGACAAAGCCCAGAGAGGTGAAGTGAAGTGGCCACAGAGCAAGTCAGAGACGACACCCAAAGCTCCTCCCTGTCCGGTGTTGCCTTGGACCCAGCTGAGGACAGGAGAGGCAGCAGAATGCACATGGATGTAGTAGCAGAAGGGGCTAAGTTCACAGAGCGAGAATACTCAGTCCGTGGGGGGGGGGGGGTTAAGTTCCAGCTGGGGTGCCCTCCTGACCCCCCACGGAAAGCGGGGCCCCAGGGATCCAATCTGACACTGAAGGGTGGCGTGGGTAAATCGTAACTTCTGTTTCCTCAGCTACAGAGTGGTGTAAGGTGGTTGGAAGAAGCTTGTGGAAGGTCTCACCACCGTGGCGTGACAGTGCCTAAGGTGATGGATCCGGCAGTGCCCTGACTGGATCACACGCGATGCACACATGTGTTAAACAGCAGATTGTATCCCCAAAATACGTACACTCTGAAGTGTCAGATAAATAAATAAGGAAATACAAAAAATTTAGCAGCTGTCCCTCAGACGAAGGAGTACTATCTAGAATATATAAAGAACTGAAAAAAATCAGACCCGCAAATTCAAAGACCCAATTCAAACATGGGCATCTGAAAATGAACAGACATTTCTCAGACAAAGAAGTAAAAGCAGCAAATAAATATATTAAAAAATGTTCAAAATCACTGGTCATTCGAGAGATGCAGAAGAAAACAACACTGAGATTCCACCTCACCCCAGAAAGAATGGCTACTATCATGAAATCAACCAATAACAAATGCTGGCTGGGGTGTGGGGAGAAAGGAACCCTTCTCCATTGTTGGTGGGGGATGCAGACTGGTGCAACCACTGCGGAAATCAATATGGAGATACCTCAGAGAACTAGGGCTAGAGGTCCCATTTGACCCAGCTATTCCCCTGCTGGGTATCTTCCCAAAAGAACTAAAAGAATCATACCAGAGCGATATATGTGCACCCATGTTTCTAGCGGCACAGTTCACAATAGAAAAAGCTTGGAAACAACTCAAATAACCATCAACTGGAAACTGGATAAAGAAGATGTGTTTTTTTTCATAAAATGGAGTACTACTCAGCCATAAAGAATGAGAAACTAGAGTCATTTATAGCTAAATGGATGCATATTGAGGCCATCCTCTTAAGTGAAATAAATAGGACATACATGTGTAAATACAGAATAGTTTCTCTGGTGTGAGAAACTGAAAGTATAAATAAGGATACATACAGACGAAATGGCCTAATAACATATTTCTCGGATTGTGTTTCCATCGCATGTCATATGACTGTATCGAAATTTAAATTAGGGAGAAGCTTAGCTTATGTGGAGTCTGCTAGGTAACTGGATTTTTTTTTTTCCAGACCACTATTTGTTCAGTGTTGGTTTTGGAGATCTTTCTGAAACAAATCATATCCTCTGGTGTCTTGTTGGTGCTTGAGATCCTTTTTTAAGTTATATGGAAAAATGTTTAAGTGCGTTTCAGTTTTGTTTTGATTGAGTTCTACTGTGTTTGAATATTATTGTGGGTTTTTTTCCCTTGCATTGTTCTTTGAATGGTTTTAATTTTTTGTATGTGTGGGTGTTTGATAATAAAGTTATTTTTTAAAAAAAGGAAATGCAGAATGCGGGTGAGGAAGATCACAGCGAAGAGCTGCTGGAGAATTAAGAGGAAACACTGAGGCATCATGTTCTTGACAAAGAACTGGCCACGTAACCCCTGCAACAATGACGGCTGTTTAAATGATTTCAGTTCCAAATCTCATTTTTATTTTATTTTACTTTATGTTATTAGTACTTGTTTGTAATCCACACAGTGGACAGTCATCTCGGGGACTGGTTACACATACAAATCACAGCTTCTTCTAGTCCCCTTCCCTCCCCCTCCTCTGGCTCCCCGGTCACCATTTTGTACCTGTGATACTATCTGGATTAGTATGTTGTGACTTATAATATTTACACTGACTGGGGCTATTAGGTTCCTGTACATGGCACATCCTTGTTCCTCTCATCCTCGTTCCCTCAGACCATTTCCCTACTGCATGATATCTGTTCCCTCGTCTCTTCCTATCCATCCTTTATCATTTTCTTTGTCAAATCTAATAATCTTTATTTCTTGTTTGTTTGTTTATTTTGAGACAAGCTCTCACTATGTAGTTCAGGCTGACTTTGAACTCACTATGTACCCAAGGCTGGCTTCAAGCTCATGGCAATCTTCTTGCCTCAGACTCCCAGTGCTGAGATTATAGGCATGCAACACCACACCTGGCTTCTAATAGTTTTTAAAAGAGTATTTATTAAGATACTTTGGGTAGGAGAAAGGAAAGAAGGCAATGGAATTAATATGAGAAAATGAAAAAATGGAAACAAAGTCTTTGTAAATAAGGAGGGGTGGAGGGGTTGAAGGGAGGGCAAGGGAAGGGGAAAAAATAAGAACCAAGAGAATATGTAAAGGTGCATATCTCCAATGATGAATGTCATTATATTGTACGCCTAAAATGTACCGATAAAAGGATATATTAAAAAAGGATTAATATATTTAAATATATTTAAAAGGATTTTGAATGGCTCCTTCATTTCCATTCAAATTTTTTTCTTTTTTTATCACAGAAAAAGTGATTCAAATTATCAAAGTGTCACTTCTGAGACACTAGACTTTTGTCTGAGCTCTGATGTAATATTTAGATGATTTAAGAAAATAAAAGATCTTTACATTGAAAACAACAATACTCTGAAAAAAGAAATCAAAAAGGATATCAGAAAATGGAAGGGGTCAGGGATTTAGCTCAGTGGCACCACCCCTGTCTCACAAGTCCAAGGTCCTGAGTCCAATTCTCAGTACCAGGGTGAGTGGGGAGGGGGTGGAAAGATGTCCTTTGCTCCTGGGTAGGAAGAACCAACATAATGAAAATGACCATACTTCCAAAATTGTTATACAGATTTAATGCAATCCCAATCAAAATACCAATAGCACGCTCACATGCCTAAAATTCATATGGAACTAGAATAGCAAAAGCAATTCTGGGCAACAAAGGCAAGGCAGAGGGCATCACAATCCCTGATTTGAAATTATACTACAAAGCTACTGTGATAAAAACACCATGGTACTGGCAAAGAAACAGACCTGAGGACCAGTGGAATAGATTAGAAGATGCAGAAACAACTCCCAACAGACTCAGCACTTTATATTTGACAAAAGGGCCAAACACCCTCACTAGAGGAAAGGTAGCCTCTTTCATAAGTGGTGCTGGAAAAACTGGCTTTCCACATGCTGAAGATTAAAACTAGACCGGTCTTTCTCACCATGCACAAAACTAAAATCGAAATGGATCAAGGATCTAAATATTAAAACAGAAACACTAAATCTGCTGGAAGATTGAATAGTTAGAACTCTTAAAGACAGTGGTGCAGGCCAAGACTTTATGAACAAAACCCCAGTGCCACAGGAAACATCACAAAGAATCAACAACTGGGATCTAATCTTATTAAAAAGCTTTTTCACAGCAAGAGAAACCACCAACAGAGTGAAGAGACAACCCACAGTGTGGGAAAAAATTTTTCCAGTTGTTCCTCAAACAAAGGACTACTATTTAGAATATATAAGGAACTCAAAACAAAATCAGACCCCTCAAATTTAAAGACCCAATCCAAAACTGGGCATCTGAAATGAACAGACACTTATCAGATGAAGAAATACAAATGGCAAATAAATATAGGAAAAAATTTTCTATATCACTGGTCATTTGAGAAGTGGAAATTAAAACAACACTGAGATTCCATCTCCAGAAAGAATGGCTGCTATCAAGAAATCAACCAATAACAAATGCTGGCAGGGCTGTGGGGAAAAAGAAACCCTTCTCCACTGTTGGTAGGAGTGCAGACTGGTGCAACCACTGTGGAAATCAGTGTGGAGATTCCTCAAAAAACTAAAACTAGTTTCCTTGACCCAGCTATTCCCATTCTTGGTATCTTCCTGAAAGAATTAAAACCATCCTGACGGCTTCACCACTGAATTCTACAAGACATTTAGAGAGAAACTACTGCCACTACTGTTTAAACTCTTCAACAAAATTGAAAGGGAAGCAATACTACCAAAATCATTCCTGGAACCAAGCATCACCTTGATTCCCAAAGCAGAGAAAGACCCAACCAAAAAAGAGAACTATAGGCCAATCTCACTAATGAACATAGATTCAAAAATCCTTACTAACATACTGGCAAATAGAAAGCAGAAGATCATCAAGAACATCATACACCCTGACCAAGCGGGATTCATCCCAGGGATGCAGGGATGGTTCAACATATGCAAATCAGTAAATGTAATAGACTATATCAATAGAGCCAAGGGCAA
This sequence comes from Heterocephalus glaber, assembly GCF_000247695.1. The sequence goes on from NW_004625121.1 coordinate 21,645, forward strand.
AAACCATATGATCATCTCAATAGATGCAGGAAAAGCATTTGACAAAAACCAACACGCATTTATGATAAAAACCCTACAAAAACTTGGAATAGATGGTCTCTACCTCAATCTGATAAAAGCCATCTATGAAAAACCAACAGCCAATATCATACTAAATGGTCAAAAATTGAAATCCTTCACACTAAAATCAGGA
>NW_004625122.1:0-21493 GCF_000247695.1 Heterocephalus glaber
CAAGAGAGACTATGTAAAGGTGCAAACTTCCAATGATGAATGTCATTATATTGTCTACCTAAAATGTACTAATAAAATTAATAAACCCAAGTAAACGAAGTGCAGAGGGGAGGGAGAAGGGAGGGGTGGGATGACGCTCAGGACTGGGAGCCCCCAAAGCCCTCCTGAATGATAACGGAGAGAAGGGGCTTCACAGGGGCTTCACTGACGGGGGAAGGAGCAGGAGGGCTGCAGCACATCAGGACCGCCGCAGCTCAGATATGGGCCTGGCCCGAGTGAACTCTAGGAGGAGACAGTGCCAGCGGCCGAGTTGAGGGTGCTGTTCCTAGCAAAACTGAACTTGTTCAGGGTCTCCTCCAGCAGGGAAGTGAGCCGACTCTGCTCAGCCTGGGGGGAGAAGCTCAATGAGACAGGAGCTGAGAGAACCGAGGGAGGGCGGCACCCAGGGCAGGGGAAGCTGGAAGCTCACCTCATTTATGAAGCCTAGCTGCAGCTGCACCAGCTCTGTTGCCAGCTCAGGGATGTTCTCACTTGGCATCAGGTCACAGTTCAGTGATGGTTCAGTTTGTCCTCCAGCTTCAGCAGACGTGTCAGGCGCTGTTCGACCCCTTCCTCTACCGACTCATGTTGCACTGCATCAGCACCACCTTGCAGGTTTCCACCTCAGCTGGCTCAGGTGCTGGCGTCTTGACAGAAGCAGGCACAACTGGTGATGTCACCTCTTCCTGCTGTGGCTGCAGGGGCCAAGGCAGGCCAAGGCTGTCAGGGTAGATCCCATTCCTGACATCTTCCAGGAATTTGTCCAATTCCCGAGCCGGTGACTGGAGTACAAAGTCTGAACTGGTTCTCTTCCTGGTCCAGCAGGGATTTCGGCCAGTACAGTGCTGGTATCCATGTTTTTGGTGATTTCCTCCAGAGCTTTCTCTGGGATCATGTGCCGGTGTCCCACAATACCCTGAGCAGCAAGGAGTTGGCCCGAGGGCACTTCAAACAGGGCTGAGTGGAACAGAAATTCTCTGCTGTAGGTCTTCGAGCAGGCGCAGGTTGGAGGACTTCTGAATGAACTCCCTCTGCAATGAATCTTCTAGAAGCTGGATGTCATTGCTGATGGCTTCCTGTGGCACATACGGGGACTCTCCATTGCCCTGAATCTCTAGCACTGCCATCTCCCGTGCACATATGCCAAAGGAGTAGATGTCCACTGCTGTTGTCACATTAGTGATTTCTCCATACTCTGGTGCAAAGCAGTGTAGATTCTTCTGCTCTTGCCTACAAGCCTTCACATGATTGTTGATAGTGTCAGGAGATGCAGAGATGATCTTGATGAGTCTGTTGTGCTGGATGAAGATGGTGTCACAGGTCAGATTCCCATGGACGATGGGCAGTGTCACAGGAGTGCAGGTAGCTTAGGGCAGAGAGGATCTGTGTGTACCAGTGCTTCCAAGCCTTTTCATTCATAGTCTTGTGGTTCTTTTTGGTCTTTTTCAGAAATTGCATAAGACTCCCAAATGACATGTACTCTGTGATAAAAATGCCCCTGGCCTTGTTCTCTTTAAGCTCAGCCCAATACTTGTGAAACTTAACGATGTTGAGATGTTCCAATAGAATCAGATTACCAAACACAGCACGGACCTTTTCCTCCTGCAACTTGAAGTTCTTGTGCTCAGAGAACTGCACCTCATTTCATGCAACCTCTACACCCTCCTCCGTGTCCATGGCCAGGCCTGCTCTGTCAATACCTGGTGCATTCCGCTGATTCACCTCTTCTCGCCTCTTCTGCCAGCACCCATAGGATGCCTCTCCCAAGATCTCAGATTCATCTTCACTCTCTTCTCCTTCCTCTGGGGAAGCAGTTGAGGTGGTGGAGGTCACAGGAGGTGACACTGATGTCAGGCCAGGAGCTGAAGATGACGATTCTACCTTTGGATCTGAGCCACTGCTAAGTGCTGTCTGGGACGCCCCCTCTGACTTGCTGGAAGGAACACTCAGGCCTCCCGACCCTGAGCTTCAGCTCCAGACTGGGCTCTGGGACCCCGGATCACAGGACTCCTTCACAGCTGCACTCCACAGCGCAAGCGAACTGTGGGCCCTGCCCTCGCCGGAAAGGTTTATTTTGGGGCACGCTTTAGACGTTTCAGTCCAGGTTCTGCTGGCCCCAAGGCACTGTGGGCAGTGCTGAAGAGAGCTGCTCACCCCATGGCAGCCTGGAAGCAGAGGGAGAAGTGAGGAGCCCAGAGGAAGATGAACCCTCCCAGACCACCCCAGCGCCACCTCTTCCCGTGAGGCTCTGCCTCCTAACAGCAAGCCCCTCTGAGCCCTGCAATCTGATCACATTTCCAAAGCCCCACGGCTGATGTGTGAGGCTTTGGGGACATCTAGGTAGAAGCCAGATTCAGAGACAGAAACGGGTTTGGGTAGCTTGAGTCTTAGGGCTGATACATAGCTGTTAGGGCAGAGCTGGGCTTCCCTGCTCTTTGACTTCACTCTTTCCTGTCTTTTGTTTTGTTGGTTTGCCTGACTCACGTGTCCACTTTCACTCCTTCCTAATTTAAGGGATTCTCGTTTGCTAAAGATCTTTAGGGTTTTATTCAAGTTGACCAGTAGGAAGATTTGACTGATTTTCTACATCTATTTCTACATCTGCATTCCTCCGCTCCACTACGCAAAGACATGCTTCCTGCAGTGTGTAAAGTCAGAGCCTCCTCAAATCTTTAAGCCTTTTTAGCGCCTTCCTGTGTCTTCACATAAACACAGGTGAATTTGGCTCATTGGCATAAATACCTGGAACTTAGTGTCACCGTGTTCTGGCGCGCCTATGTTTTAGCAAAAGGGCTTCTGAGTTCTTGCCTTTTTTGTTTGCTCATTAATTTTCTATGCGGCCAGGAGGAATCAGGAAAGCTTGTCTACTAGACCCCTGACTGGCTTCAGCCGGGCTATGATAGAGCACAGCGGATCCTCTGGCCTTGGCCTGGACACCTGTTCCGATGTCCAGTGCCTGAACTTTGCCTGGAAATGTGGGAAGGGTGAGCACCCACCTCCTGCACCAGATACACTGCGGTCCCTGTGCCTAACGCGCGACCCCAGTGTGGCGCCGACATTTTACACTAAGTATTCAGAGAAATGGGGTCGTACAACCTGGAAAAACACAGGGTTGTGCTGGTGGAAACAAAACGATAATGTTGGGATGGATAGAGAAGCAGACTTGTACACACGTGGAGTTATTCAATAAAGTGGGCTCAAGTCCACAAATAGGGCCACCGATCGCACATGGCCGTGTAGGACAGAAGCCTCTGACGGTTCTGAATTCTGAATTCGCCACAGTTTGCTTGCAGCCCCATGGCCTGCGCCTTTACTCACTTCTGCAGATGCAAACTGTACCCGCAAACTCATGCGGCTCCCCTGCCTGAACATCTGCTCAGCATCAGGATGCCCATGAGAAAGCACATGGGTGCACCAGTTCAAACCTAATCCTGGTTTGCAACACTGCTTTGAAGCAGTGGCCAGAGGGGTTTGTACACTGAGGCAAGTCCAGGCGTTTGATTGTGTGGGTAGAGGTGTTCGTGTGTACGTGTGTGCAAACACACATATACATCCCGGTGTTACTGCAGTTTGGAGGTGTTAAATACAAATTTGAACGTACTAACAGTTCAAAGTAGAGAATCATAAAATACATAGAAACAAAATTATAAAATCACTAACAATCCTTCCATCCCCCAAACAACCATATTAGTCTTTTTTATTTGTGATCTTTTCACAGGTAGCAGCCTAGTCAATATGCTTCATAACACTTGTTTTCATTGAATAATATGTCCTGGAATTAAAGTGGGAGAAAGAGTAGATAATTTGGTAACCAGTATTGAGATGGATGACTCTTCATTGAGAAAAAAGTACAGTTCGTTTTTTTTCTTTTAATAGCTCCTCATTCTCTCTCTCTCTAATTTTCCAGCTTCCTTTTCGTTTTGTTTTTGAGACAGGGTCTTGTTATACAGTTCAGGCTGGCCTTGAGCTCACAGTGATCCTCTTGCCTCAGCCTCCCAAGTACAAGGACCAGAGTCTTTATTAATAACATGTATAGCAATACATCCCAAATGTGTTAACTACATCTAAACGAAACTATAAAAGTAATAAAGTAAAATAAAGGAGAATTCTTCTCAATTTATAGTGTGGATGCCTTCCAAAGCCCCTGAGGAAAATGAAGAAATTTGGTTAGGTGAAAATGACAGAAGTTTACATAGTGAAATAAACCACACATGGAGTCAGAGAGAAAAGAGGGACTGGAAAAGTATATATGCAGTCAGCCAGAAGGGGTAATAATTTTAACATACAAAGAGTTATGTCAAACCAACAAGAAAAAGAAAACAGAAAAATAGACAAGGATATGCACAGAATATTTCCAGAACATAGGAAAAATACACAATCTCAATGATGATAAACAAGAAACAAAATAAAACACATTAAATTCTTGCTGTTTCATTATCTTTTTCAGTTGAGTAGACCCTTGACTTGTGAACTCAATTCGTTCCCGAGGGCTGGCTGTCACTCAGGTTGGTCAGTGAGGGCTCAGGCTCCTCTACAGCCCTCAAAGTCTCTCCGGCACTTGGGCAGATCTCAGCGTCCTTAGAGAGACCCTGGCCCAGGATTTCTCAGTGAACCCCACACCGGAGAGGATGCTGTCATGTTCCATCCAGAACTCTGTAAGGGTTAGATCTGTACTGAGACCATCTGGAAGCACAAGCAGCCGGCATTCGGGTCGTAACTCAAGACTTTGGTTGTAAGTTAAAACTAAAATTCTGGTCATCACCCAAGTTGCTGGGATGTCAGGCCGATTGTAACTCGAGGGTCAACTGTATGAGAGCCGCTAAGGCGGAAGTGACGTCCCCCCGGTCCCAAAGTCTCCTGTGTTGCATTAGTCAGAAGCCAGTTTTCGGAGCAGCGATGGACGGAAGCTGCAGCCTTGGGGGGCTGTTCAGAGCACTGTCCTTGCAAGTCAGCTTCCAGGCAGGACTCTGCTGCCTCTGATCCGCCGCTGGGAAATATGTTTCAGGTGCCAGGCGCTGCTCAGCTTTGGGGAGCCCACTCCCCTCAGCCACTGTCTCTGACCCATCGCTGTTGGGTTCAGGTATTGTCCGCAGTCTGGCAAAGGCCTGTGCACTCACCAGTCAGTGCCCTTGAAGTGAGAGAACTAAGGGCCCCGGAGAGCTGTCGCCATGGACTTTCTGTTCTCGGAGCAAATCCATCCACTGTAAGTGCGGCCAGGCCCGCAGCCATGCTCTCAGTCCATGCCTGAGGCTGGGTGATTTGTAATTCATGGAAATTTAGAAGCCCATGGTCAAGACAAGGGTGTCTGGTGTCTGGTGCTGGCCTTCTTGCTGTGTCACCACAAGGTGGAAGGCAGAGGGAGAGAGAGGAACTCTCCAACAAGCACTTTTATGAGGCAGCCAATCCCACTCCCAGGGTGGAGTCCTCTCGACTAATTCAATCGGTTCTGAACTCCCAGCCCCCCAGTGCTATTACCCTGGCATCACAGGGTTTGGGGAGGTCACACTGAGGCCACCTGAGCTCGCCACCCAAGGGTGAGGTGTTCAGTCACGAGGTGTCCCAGCTGTCCCTAGGCCTAGGGCCTCTGCGCACTTGTCTGGTGCCAAGAAAGCCCACGGTATTCTTCAGCTCCCCCCTCTTGATTTCCGGTGTGTGAGGCTGTGTGTTTGCAATGGAGCTTCTACACTTGATCTTAGCCGAAAGGCTGAGAAGCGATTACAGTGGAGCTTCTGATCTGTCCCTTACACCTGAGCCACCTGGGACATAACATGCTGCAGCTCGTGGGTGACTCATTTCTGGTGGAGCTGAGCCCTGTATTTCTACAACCAGGGCCACAGGGACCAGCAGCCCAGTAACACTGAGCAAGGGCTTGCTGGAAATGCAGGAGCTCAGGCTTCGCTCCCTCCATGGGTAAAGATCTGCTTGTTATGAACAAGATCATTAGTGCACATCCACATGAAGGGGCACCGCTCACCTCATTGCAGCCCTGCAGCCCATGCGGGAGCCTGGAACTGCAGCTGACATCCCAAGGGTGACCTGTGCCCAGGTGCTGCCTCACAGGTGTTAGGCCCAGGCAGGTGAAGACCAATCTGCATCCTTCATTCTTTGTGTTTCCGGGGGGCATGGTTGACCTGCTGCTCCATCCCCTTGGCCCACGTCCTGGTGGCATCTGCAGGGGTCTGCTGTGACCTCTTTCTAGGTGATGGCTGCCGTGTGTCCTCTCTGTGCTCCTAGGAACCCCAGACAGACAGGGAGTCTGGTGGGCAGGGTCTGAGGGGATTTTATTGCCCTCCATCTGCCTGAAGATGCTGGGAGGCGGCAATGTGTCATCGTCTCCTGCGTTCCTCCCCTCCATGGTGTTCATGCCTGAGCTGCTGGGCACTGTGCGGGGAGACAGCCTCTTGGGATGGTTTATTGACCTAATAATGCCAGCAGGACACATTGGGAGGAAGCAGTGTGATGTTTCCAATGAGCATCCGTCCAAGAAACCAACCTTTGAGAAGGTTTTATTGGCCCCAATAAACTCCCTGCTCCTGGTTTGGCTTCCCTGTTATCACTCAGACAATCTCCATTCCCAGGGGTGCACCTGGCAACAGGAGGGAGGGTGTGGATGATCATTGCAGGCTGTTAGGGTCCTGCATTTCTGAATTCTTATTGTGATGGCTTAGGTCTGGATGTCCTCAAAAGGCTCCTGTGTCAGAGGCTTGGTTCCCACTTCAGCTGTCAGAGGTGGGGCCTGTGGAAGATGATTGGTTCATGAGGGCTGGGACCTCATCAATGGCTTAGTCCATTGGTGAATCCATAATCCAATGGGCTACTGGGAGGTAATGGCAATTTAGGAGGCGGGACCTAGTTGAAAGGAGTGAATCCTTGGGGTCATGCCCGTGAGGACTATATTGCTTGCTCTCTCTCTGTCTCTCTCTATGTCTTGACTGCCACCAAATGGGTGGTCTCCACCACACTCTCCCACTGCCATCATATTCTGTGTCACCCCAGGCCCAAGGCATGGAGCCAGCCAACCCCAGACTGAACCTGTGAGCTGAAGTAAATGTTACCACTTTTAAGTTGATTTTTTTTTCAAGTGATGGTAGTTTGATAAGGTGAATGTTGCTGTCTTATTATAATTGTCTAAGACAAAAAAGAGATTGAATCCAGATTTATTTAGCTTTGGGGAAGGCTTGTCAGACCCCTGGTGCTGAGAAGGACAGCGAGATAAGGAGTGGGTGTCATCTTGTCTGTTCTTCAGCATGCCCTCCAAATCTGTTTGGGTAGTAAGCATTTCTAGTTCATATCATACCTGTTGAGGTCTCAGCTCTCTGTTTTGCCTTAACTTGCAAATATTAACCTGTGTGTAAATTATAACTGAGGCTACTATGGGTTTACCCTCCCCGGCATACACACTGCAGAGCCTGCCATTCTGCCACCGTTACAGCCTGCACCCCATAATGAAGTGGGTCACCAGTGGAGTGGTCATCACTGACCCCCAGGGCTGTCCCAGGGATGGGAACTCCCTCACAGGCCAGTCCTCCCCTCTAGCACAGGTAGGACTCCCTTGAGCAGCCCAGGCCTTACGGTGTCGTGAACTCAAGGAGGAGACATCCAGAGGGATTTCCTCATTCCTGGAGTCTCGTTTTGTGCCGAGAAGTTGCCTCTCCAGAACCCTGCACCACCCGAGCCCCATGCAGAGGATGTTTCTCCACCTGTCCCACAGGATGGGTGCTCCAGAACAAGACTTTCTGGGAGACAGGCTGCAAACAGATCCACCAAGGAGACAGGGTGGGAGATGGAAGGATACGGGAGCTCTCTGCTCCTTGGGACAGTTCCGTTTGATTGTGATGCTACTTCAGAGCTCATTTTTAAGCCCCACAGTGAACTGTGGAGAGGGTGATTTCCCAACTTCCTTGTGATTAGAGCACTTCCAGTGAGCGTTTAATTAAAATGACTGTCTAGTGAGAATTTCCTCCAGCCAGTCCTAGTCAGCCTTCCCCTTGTCTGCCTGTCTTAACCCCCTCCAGGTGCTCCACGGCCCCAGCAAAGAGACAGCCCATTTTCTTACAGTGACTGACATGGCCCAGGGCAAGTGAAGAATGGACAGAAGGCAGAGACAGGAGGAGGCATGGAGTGCCCCAGCAGGCTGGCACCCAACATCCTTTAAATGTTAGCTCAACATTTCCTATTGGAGATGGCGAGTAGCTTACTTTCTAGTACTAAGTGATCGTCCTTAGCCACAAAACGAAAAGCTGCCATCTTGACATTTGGGAGAGATATCTGACATGCGCAGTCCCTGAAGAGCGTGCTCCTACCTGGAAGGGCGGAAGTGTAGGTTCTAAACTTGGCCACCAGAGGGCACTGTGATGCAGGTGGTGGTTGGTGTCCCCCTGAGCTGGACCCCAGGGCAGCGGCTTGGCTGTCCACCTCAGTGGCCAGCTCTCCCCTTGTTCCTAGAGTGACGAGGGAGGTGGTGCCATTCTCTGCAGGGGCAGTGAGCTCCCCGGTGCTTCCCATGCATGGGCGCCTGTCCTCAGCTTGATCTGCTGCTGGCTGGGGATACGCTGGGACCCCTTCTCCCTCGGCCCTATGGCTGGGCATCCTGGCCAGCAGAGGACTCACCACAGAGTTTAGGAAGCCAGGCCCGTGAGGAGGCAGCAGAGCCCTCCGCTACCAGCTTGCTATCCTAGCATGAGTTGGCCTCTGAGAGAACCACCATTCCCCCTTTCCTGGGCTCAGGAGAAAAGGCAGGAACCAACCTCACCATGGCCCACAGCAGCCCCAGGCTGGATCCCAGCAGTGGTTGGTTGCTGTGGGAGCAAGCTGAGCCCCAGCAGTCCTGAAGTTCCTCCTGACTGGACTGGACGCCACCGCGCTCCAGGCCCAGACACAGAAAGAAACTCAATGATTCCATTTCACCAGCTCATTACTACAAGCGTTATCTAATCCTGGTTGTGCAATAATCCTTTTCCCGGTGTATGGGTGAGTATGTATTATGCAAGATTCAAAGTCCCTTGATGACATGAGGAAAGTAAAAAGACTCTCTGCATAGGGCTGAAATAATTTGCAAGACCGACTTGGGCTAGAGTGTTCTCAAATGAACTCCAGTGGTCCCTCGGCTTTCAGAGGGCCAGGCGGGCACCGCCGTTGAAGGGCTGCGTAACAAAAGGGCCTGGCTGGGTGCATTATAATTTGCTCTAGCCAGTCCTGAAGTACTCATATTTCTAACAATGTGGAGAGAAATATTGATGTCACAGGGCGTGGGCATTGTGCTTAAGATAAATACACACACAAAGGCAAAGCGAGCCTATTTTGGATGTCTTGTTGGGGAGAATGTAATTAAATGCACTTTAGAGAGCCTTTGAAGTCTAGGGCTAACCGTTTTCTATAAAGGTAGCGGTCCCATCAGTGACTCCGGCAGTTGTAGGATGCTGGCAAATTGGAAAAGCGGCAGAGGTAGAATCAATTAGTTTTCACCAGGAGGCAATGCCATCCCGGGGAGGAAGGGGGTTGGTCATCTCTGTGTTGGTGGCTCAAGTCTGCTCCTGCTTTACGCATGGGCCACCTGCTGTGCTCACTGAGCCTTGGGCCTTGGCCCCTGTGCCTAGAGCAGTCCTGGGCTGGTCACCGAGTCCCCAGTGTGTGGCCTGGAGAGGCCTTGGGTCTGGTTGTGATCAGCCCAGGTCTAGCCGTGAGTATCTCACTGCCGATCCCAGATCTCCATGCCCCGTCTGAGCCCCAGGAGCATTGGAGCCTGCAGGGGCAAAGTGTCATGTCTCAGCACAAGGATGGCTTTGGAAGTGGCCATCTGCGTGCCACACCTGGGTGGAAGTGGTGGAAGTGGCCAGCTGCTCTCAAACACATGGTGAATGTGGAACAGGAGAAGGCTCTCAAGCTCTCAAGCAGGCTGGCACCCAACATCCAGTGTCTGGGGAAAGGCAGGCCCACCACTGTCTCCCATCCCAGCACAGAGGCCTTGGCAGGGGCCTGCCCACCCCCAGCTCCTGCTGCCTCTCCCATCTGGCCCTCGTGGCCATGGTGAGCCTCGTCCTGCATCTGCTTGGCCTCATTGGCCTGATTCAGCCTGCTCTGCACCCAGGGTTCCTGCTCTGCTGGGGCCAGGAGGCTGGGGGCTGCTGTGGTAGGCGAGGGTGCCACAGTAGAGCTGGTAGCACCATTCTGGGCTCCAAGTCAAGGGAGCACAGAGGACACGAGGAACAAGCCTACAAGCGGAGCTCGATTTGGCGGCTGAGTTGATGTGAGAGGTGGAGTAGGAGGACTTCCTGGATTTGATCTTTGAGGCAAGCTTGTGCCTGGATGCCTGGTCAGGGCCTTGAAGCACGGCTGACCTAACACTAAGCCAGGCCTGGAGGGTTGTGGCTGTTAGCTGAGGCTGCAGCTGGAGGTTCCAGGGCAACTACACTGTGCAGCCCCCTTTCTCCTATTTCTTGTCTTCTGATGTTTCTGCTCTGGAAAACTGAAGGTGACCGTGCCCTTTCGGTGCTGAGGCCATTGTTTAGCTAAGTAAATATGTGTTTCCTATGTATTTCATCATCAATTAAATCCTTAAAACTCACATTTTCTATTATTTGACAGGTTATCCCATTTTAAAAAAAACACCACAGGATCGTGCATGTGTCCTCCATGGACATAGAGGGACATAATTTTAGTACAGAAATTACAGATGAGAACAGGGCTGAGACCCTGCTAAACCGTTTTTCTTACATCCATTAAATTTATGGCACTTTAAAAGCCATCCTTTTTACTTTGCCCTGTGTTAACACGTAACATTATTGTGGCCCAAACTTGTATTTTTATTTTATAATCTTATTTCTTTCAATTTATACTTGTACATCACAGTTCTTAAAATATATACATTTTATTCCAACTGCATATGTACTATATACTACATAGAAAGGGCCAAACACAAATCAGAAAGTGAATAAATAGGCATTTCCATAACCCAATTAAATAGAGATCACTGCTGATTTTGATATATACCTTTCTAATTCTGAAGGTGCATATGTATACCATGAAATGCATTACCTTGATCATATTTCATACTTGGAGCCATTTTCTCAGTTTGATAAATATTAGGAAACAGATTTTCAGAGGGAAATTTATAGGTTTTAATGAATATGTTGAAAAGAAAAAAGGCTAAAATTCAATGAACCATCTATTCTCAGGAAATTAGAAAAAGAAGACCAGATTAAATCATAGAACATATAGAAGAAATGATAAAGAGCAGAAATTAAAATAAAAATTATAATAGAGACAGCCATCAACTCCAGGAGTTATCTCCTTGAAAACTGTTTTTAAAAAGATAAGGCCTGAGGAAACCAGTCAAGAAAAAGAGAAAAGGCACAAGTGTTTTCATCAGGACTTAAAAATGGGACACCATGTCAGATCTCACAGACACTGAAGATCGTAAAAGCATATGGTAAAAAACCTTTACAATAAAAGATTTGAAATTCTACGTTAAGTAGTGAAATTCCTTTTTAAAAAACTGATTTAAACAAAACTGACACTGGAAGAAATAGAAAATCTAAAGTCTTGTAATGCATTAAGAAATTAAATTGAAAATTAGAATTTTTTCCACAAAAACTCCAGATACATTCACTTGTGACTGCTACCAAACCTTTAAAGAAATGTAATTTTAATCTTTCCAAATCTTTGAAGAAACAGAAAAACAAAGGATAATTTGGTACTGATTTTATGAGGTAAAAATTTAGTAAAGATAGTATAAGAGAAGAAAGCTATGTAACAGTTTCATGTAAGAATATATGCAAAATATAATATTCTAAGCAAAATATTACCAAATTAAATAAAATTATGCATAAAGAGATGATAGATTACAAACATAACCTTCTACTTAAAAATGAGAGACCAACCTAACCTTTAAAAATAAATTATTACATAATTATTAAAATGACTAAAATAACAATGATAACAATAATAATAACCACGCCAAAAATGTTGAGGAAGGTGTGGAGAAACTGGATTACCCATACATATACTATTGGAAATGTAAAATGGGATTGTCATTCTGGAAAACAATTTGACAGTCTTGAGAGGTTCTTGTAAAGTTAAACATACACAGGCATAATAATTGTACTTGTCCCAATTTTTTACCGGAAAATTTATGTTCATACAAAAATCTGTATATGAACACTTATTTTGTCACAGATAAAATTTCAATCAGTCACATATATTCATCAGGAGAAAGGATGAATAAATGTGGTGCACCCATCCTACAAAATACTATTGTACAATAAAAAGTAATGAACCATGGATCATGAATAATCAGGGAGTAGTCCCATGGAGCTAAGTTGAGTGAAGAAAGCCAATCCCAAAAGGTACATCCATCTGTGTTAGCCCAGTTCTGTAGCATCCTGGATGTGACAACATTTTAGAAATGTGGGACAGATCAGTGGTTACCAGGGGTTAAAGGAGGAACAGTGGGAGGGAAGTGATGTGGTTATAAAAGGGATCCTTGTAATATTGGAATTATTCTATATCATGGTGGTGATCATAGATACAAAAACACAGACAGGTGATAAAGTTGCATAAAACAACACACATAAATATGAGTGCAAATAAAACAGGAAATGAGGATAAAATCAGCATGTTATCAATGATATAATACTATATCATGCAAAATGTTACTATAGAGGGGGAGGCAAATGGGCAGAGTGTGCAAGGGATCTCTCTATTATTTATTACAAGTATATGAATAAATAATTATCTCAGTGAGAATTCAACTGAAAATCAATTCAATCAACCATAGTGACAACATGAAGTAGAAAGTCATGTGATCACCTTAATAGGTGCAGAAATATTATTTAGGTCCATAGCCAAGCATAAGAAAAATTCTTAGCACACTGAATCTGATAAAGTACGATTTAATATGATAAGGCATGTCTTAAGAACACTTACATCACACTTTGTACTTAATAGTGACATGTTGAGTGTTTTCCCTGCTGAGATCTGAAATAATGATGTCTTCTGTTATTATTTCTAGTCAACAATGTAACTAAATCCAGTGCAATAAAGCAAGAAAAATAAATAAATTATGATTGAAAATAATCTGTTATTATTTAAAGAATATAATATAGACACAAAAATCCAAAAGGCTACATATAAATAATTAATATTAGTAAGTTAACATGCTGCTGGATATAAAACCAATATTACAATTTAAACTTATTGGGGCTGGGGATTTAGCTCAGTGGTTTCACCACCTGCCCCACAAGCTCAAGGACAAAAAAAAAAATTTAAACTTATTTCTGTCCCAGCAACAAACAAGTATAAAACAAAGTTTCAAAATATAATTTATAATAACAACTTATGAAATACCTAGAAGTAAATCTAAAGAAAGATATGTAAGCTTCTTATACATGAAATTCTAAAACATCATTGAGAAAATGTAAAAGACTAAAATAAATGTTAGGAAATGACTTTCAGGGGCTGAAACCAATAATGTGAAGATGTCAGTTCTTGCTAAATTAATCTGTTGATACCATAAAATGTTTCAGTGTTGCACATTAAAACATCAGGGTTTTCTTGGTGAGAATGAATAAGCTGATTCTGAAGTCATTTAGAAATGAAAAGGGCCAAACTCTAAGACATTTTAGAACAAACTAAGGTGGAGTGAGTTACTGTGTAGACATAAAGAATCTTCACAGCCTACAGTGGCCAAGCCAGGGCCATAGTGGCAGAATGACAGGCAACTAGAAGCAGGGGACCGGAATGGAGGACTCATGAGCAAATCGTGTTTACGTGAACATGTATCTTTCTTTTCCTTTTGAACATTTGCTTTAATATCCCAGAGGACAATGCAGAGCAGTAGACAAAAGATAGTCTTTTCACTAAATGGTGCTGGGTCACTGGATTGACTGTACATTCACATGGATATGCAAGGAAAATAAGCCACAAACAGAAATCACTTCCAGATGAGCTGACAGATACAAATTTGCTAAGTAAAATAACAAGACCCCTAAAGGCTATTAACAGTGACAGCTTCAAGATGTTGAGGTAAGCAAAGGGTTCTTACAAGGACACAAAAAAGGCTGAATCCCACAAGGAAACACCTGACCACTAAGTGTCCTTAACGATAAGAACCTGTATTCATCAAATGATGCCACTGAGAAGATGAAAAGAGGGCTGGGGGGGTAGCTCAGTGGCACAGCACCTGCCTGGCAGGCGCAAGATCCTGAGTTCGATCCCTGGTAGCAAAAAAGGGAAAGAAAGTTAGAAAATTGGAGATTATATTTACAACACCCATATCTGCAAACAGCTCCTATCTAAAATATGCAAAGAAGCCTAAAATTGGTGAAAGACTGCATCCAAATGCAGCCTCCGTAGTCATGAAGGAGAAAGAAATTAAAGCCATCGTGCAATGCCAAATGCCACTACTCGGCCTCAGGGTGGGGCAGTGACAGTGGCTGTCCACAGGTGGGCTGGTGGGAGTCCTCACGCATTGCTGGTGTGGGTGACCTGGGTCAGCGTGGCGGAAAGCCACGTGGCACCGCCCACCGCCTGTACGGATGCTGCAGGTGAGCAGTGGTTCTCCCAGGCGTGTCCCAGGACAGCACATGTGCCTGTGTTCGCAGCAGCACCACTCATACTGGCCCCAAATGCAGAAAAAGACAGGTGTTCCCCAGCAGTAACATAAGAACCCCGGTTGTGGTGTCTATAATGAAATTCTGTTCCACGCTGGAAATGAAGTGCAGTTACCTCCGATTCACAATTATACTGCTAACGAGAGGAGGCCAGACCCCAAAGAACACATGCTCCTTCATTTCCACAATTTCCAAACCAGGCCCACATCTCCTGGGTTGCTGAGGCAGGTCGACAGCTCCCTTCAGGAAACAGAGGGGACGAGCTGGGCTTGTAAGGAGCCGGCCATGCATCCACTTCCCACCCTGCCTGCTGAGCCCTTCTCCACCCTCCTGTGTGGCTCAGGAGAGGCAGGAGTGGGCACACCCCTCTCGGGGATATCTGCATCTCTCTCTGTTTTTTTTTTTTTGGTACCAGGAATTGAACTCAGGACCTTGCACTTTCGAGGCAGGCATGGTGCGCCTGAGCTAAATCCCCAGCCCAGGAATATCTGCATCTTGATAAAACAGTATAAAAAAGTTTTATGTCCAAAGAATAAGTCTTCAATGGTGTTTCAGGCATGGTAAGAGTGACACTAAAGGCCTGTCAGAAGGGAATCTCTCATTTATCTGATCTATCTATCTAATCTCTCCTATCTATCATCTATCTACCTACCTACCCAGCTATCTGACTATCCTTCAGCTACCTATCTTTAGAGGTTTTGCTTGGAATTCCTAGAATTCCTTGCATTTGAACCTAAAAATCACTGATTGTTTTTCTTTGTTATGTTTCCATGTGCGTAGAGGTTGGGTGCACACCCAGCCTGTTTTTCCCTTCTCTTGCATGTGGGTGCAGCGTGTGTTGTGTGCTAGAAAAGGAAATGGAGACGTGACCTGCACACTCTGTGGGCCTGGCCCACAAAGCCTTCCTGGCTTTAACATGCTCTCTCCTCCCTCATCTCAGGCTGGATTTTGGTGCCTGGTGTGACCTGGGAAGGCCGCTGAGTCTGGGGGCCTGAATGAATCCATGGAGCAGCCCCCACCCACCCAGCTGGTGGGGAAGTTTCTGTCCTAAGCCCTTGAGTATGTACCAGCAACAACAGCTAGAGCTGTTCTTAGAAGCAGTTTGCCTCATGCTTACTGGGCACTGGCTCCCACTGGCCTGTTCCAGGCCCTGGGGATGCAGCAGCCAGCATGATGGCCAGCAATCCTGCTCCGGGGCTGGTCTCACATTGTAGCTGGGAAGCAGCAATGGATCCCACACAGGCGGTGGCACAAGGCAGGGCTCTGGAGGTGGATCTGACTGTGGGTGCTCTGGCAGAGCTGCTGGCTTGGGACCCATGAACTGGCAGCTGTCTCCTGGGGCAGGGTGGCCTCCCGAGGGCACAGATGCAGCGGTGTGGGAAGCTGGCAAAGATCAAAGGCAAATATCGTCCCTGCTCTCTGACAGCAAGGTGACCTCTGACTTGAGAGCTCCAGCTCCAGCTCTGTAACTCTGCACTTGGAATAAGCAGGGTCTAGAGGGTCACAGGTCCAAGCTCTCACCTTCAGCTCTGCTTGTTTTCCTCAGTGCTGGTTCCTATGGAAGCTCCAGCACTCCAACGCCCTTTGCTGTGTACGCGCGCCTTGTCATGGATGGCCTCAGTGACCATCCACCATGGGCTAAGGCTCTACAGAGACCTCATATTTGGGACGCTTCTGACCTCAGGACGATAGGGACTTAGAGCTAGGAGCTTCACGGACTTCACCCAGGTCTCTCAAGCATGGGAAGGAGATGCAGCGTCCTGGGGTCCCCAGGCCTGGTCCCCATATGCCCCTCCCCACAGACTCGATGTGGGGAGGGAGCACAGTGGGGCTGGGAAAGCCCTTCCACCTCTCCAGGCCCTGGTGTAGGTAAGGTGCACTTCCGGTGTGGCCACATCCACGTGCTTTCCTGGGGAGCAGCAGTGGGCCCTTCTTGACCCTCAGGTGCTTGGGGTGCAGCTGGGAGCCGGGTGTCCTCGTCACATTCCTGCAGCTGCGGTATCCTCTGGCTCCTGTGAGGAGCAGGGTGTTTTTGTGGAATGTGTGTACTAAGCAGTCAGCCTGCCTGGAGTACCTGCCTGGGCGTCTTCTACATTTATGGCTGTGCCCTGAGGCTCAGGGTTGTGCGGGCATGGGCACCTGCCATTAGCTGCATGCATGTGTGCGTGTTTGTCTGGGATGTGTATATACGTGTGTATCTGTGTTTTCTGTATCATGTGTGTGTATATGTGTGGAGATGCCTGTAGAGTACTAGGTGCACGTGTCTCCTTGTGTCTTGTATGTACATGTGAAGGTGTGTGTGCGCATGTGTTTATGGATGTCACACATCACTTGTATGCATGCATGGGCACTGTGTGGGCTGTCTGTTGTGTGATGTGCATGGTGTACATGTCTGTGTGTGGTTGGACCAGCTCAAGGTCACCCGAGTGGCTGAAGGTCGCCCAGCCCAGAACACTAGTGGGGATGTGGGTGAGGGAGAGTTGGGGTGAGGCCTTCGGAGATGGAGCCAAGGGAGTCCCAGAGGTGGTGTGCCGAGATGCACTGCACCCCATGTGACCCCAACTAGGGAGAAAGGGCTTGAAACAGGGTGGGTGGGGGACATAGGCAGGGGCCCCAGCTTTTACAGAGCTCCCAGGACCATGGACTCTTCCCAGGATGCCTTTGCCCTGGGCCTGAGGAGGCAGGGAGCTGCCCCCCATGCTGTCCTCCATCATAGTGCTGTGTGTTCGTTTCATGGAGGTGGAGGTCTCCCAGTCGCGCCTGCTCTGCTGGGTGGGCCACCTGGGCACTGTCTCAAGTGCACTGCTTGTCCTAGGTCAGTTCACTCCTCCCAGTGCCCAGTGTGCTGAGGCTGTGGCATGCCCATGCCTCATGTACACAGTGCTTGCCTGGCATGCACAAGGCTCTAGGTTTGATCCCCAGAACTGCAAAAAATCAAATCCCTCCCCCTGCCCCGCCGCCAGGCTACATGTGCAGAGCCACCAGGGCTGGAACTGGGATGGGTTCTGAGTTGAGACTGGTGAGGGCCCTTCCCTCACACCACTGGAATCGACTGCAGACTGTTTCTAAGACGCTCAATCCACTGGCCAACGGAAAGAGTAAGGCACTGGGTTTGCCATATGGAGGAACTGGTCAGCTGCCTTAGGCAACATATCAATCATTGGGTAACAAAACCAGTGTGGCCAGAAGGGCCATGACTCCCCCAGACTCCGGGGTTCCCGCTCCCTCCCAGAGCCCAACACGAGGGACAGTCTTAGGTGACGACGGAGGCACTGTGCACAGCACTCGGAAGAGCTATCAAGTCATCTGGGCTAGCACTTCATCACAGAGCCTCAAATTCCCTATCGGAAGGCTTCTTGTGGGGATAAAGCCAGGCGGTGGTGAGCCTGGTCCCTCAGACCAGGTGTGAGCTGCTGCGGCCTTGCACGCTCCTCTCATGAGCATTTTATCGACGTCTCCCAGACCATCAGACCCAGGGTAGCTCACCCTCCGCGCTGCGCCTGCCTCACAGATGCTGACGAACTGTCCTGCAGGAGCAGCCGCAGGCAGTGAGGCTGCAGCCTGAATTCTAAGGAAAGCTAATCGTCAAGGAGACCTGCGTCAGGGAACCGGTGATTATGAGGGTAGAGACTTCAGGTGCTTTGCATTGCGGATTCTGAACCAGGGTGCAAGCCCCACAACCCAGGAAGCTGCCAGCTTGGTTTCAAGTCCACAGTCTTTCACAGTTTCCTCTGCTTTTATTAGCACCGTCCCGGCCTCTCTTAAACCAACATCTTAAGAATTTCAGGGACATTGGAAGCCACTTATCTTGGGGGTTTGGGTCCCTTTGTGTCATTAGTAGCTAAAACTAGTGTCACTCTTATGAATCAGCCTTGTGATTCCTCTTCCCCCTAAATGTCCTCCGTGGTGGTAAATGTGGAGGTAAGTTGAGCAAGAGTCTCAAAGGTAGAGACGAGAGTGTCTTAAGCTTGCTCTTTCCCAAGGTGTTTGCTGAAGACCTGACGGTCACTGGAGCTTTTGAAGGAGCACTGTGGTATCAGGCAGTTGGTCTGGGATCCAGGAGCTGCTTACTCCTAGGTGCAGGGGGAGTGTGGAGCCGCCCAAGAGCTGTAATTCTACTCTAATCAGATTCTATTCTACGGAAAGCTCCCTTAATGAGGGTTAATGACATTAATTACTGTCCCCTTCACTT
This sequence comes from Heterocephalus glaber, assembly GCF_000247695.1. Next base: position 18,841 of record NW_004625122.1, read on the forward strand.
AAGAACATGCTCAAGAGCAGCTAATTGCCACATAATGGCGCAGGAATAGCTCAGGCGCCAGCAGAGCTCCAGAGGAGAGATCCCCTTCTTCCCCCTGCCACTCCACCCTCGGCCCCATGCAGTCACCCAGTCTCGCTTTCTCCCAGGAAGGTTGTCGCGTCTCGCAGCCCCACAGTCAGAAACAGTGTGCAGCACAGGGCTGTATCCCTTCCTTGTTTGGCAGAACAGCTATGTACAGAGCACCTACACTGTGTGAGGTTACACGTCCTCCAGAGAGGACCTGGGAGGACAGGGGTAGGCTCTGTGCCATCCCGCACCGTTTGTCTAAGGGCCCTGGGCCCTGTGGGTTTCGGGACCCCTGGCGGGTGGAGGGTAGGCTGGTGCCACAAGGATGCCGAGGAGCTGTGAGCGCAGGACGTGGCCAAGACACAGGGCAGCGAGGGCCTTTCCCACCCAGGTGCAGGGGGCCGTGCTGGTGCCCAGGCCACACAGGAAACCGCATCTTCTTGGGCGCCTCAAGCCAGGCAGCTGGGTCCTGAGGTGTGGAGACCTGGCCTGCTCTCTGGTGTACCTCAAACTGTCAGACGGGGTGTGTTCAGCATGCAATTCCAACCGTCCCATCTGTTTATGTCTTTTTCCTCTCGTCGTGTTCTTGCCACAGTTGAGAGGTGGGTGACTTGCTGTCTCCTACCAAATAACCTTCTTACAAAATGCAAATTTCTTTTGACGCCTTTTCTATCCTTTAATATTTTTCTTATTTACCATTTTTCATTTCTTCATTTAGTTTTTTTGTCTGGATTTATCCCATTTTTATACTGAGCTTTCATTTGATCTTTGGCTTGCCCATATCTGAGGCCTAGACTGGATGATGACCTCAGTCCCATGTTCTAATGATTGTGCTGTTACCCTGGACTTACCTCATCTGCAAAATCAGGAAATTGACACAGTGCATTGTTAAGATCTTGTTTAGTTCCAGCTCCTAAATGGTTGAGTCAGTTCAAGGACAGCAGCTTTATTCCAGCATATAAAATACATTACTAGAGCAGAGAATTAATAAAAATATGTGCAAGATAATATACAGTATGTATGGGTTAGTAAACAACTGATAACACACTTCCGCTTACTAGTTGTTAAATGAGAATATTTTTCATCAGATTTTAAATTTGACTCTAGTACTGACAAGGATTCAACTTGAAAAGGGTATGGAGTATGTGAAAAGTGAATTTCAGTCATAGGCACAGTGTAGGTAGATTAAGGAACAGTTATATCCAAAAGAGGCTCGGGAATGGCTCCTCAGAAAGGCATTACTTTCTCTTTTTCTCCTTTTTTCCTTTCTTCTTCCCTTTGTCCTTCTCCTTTTCTTTGGCACCAATTGTTAATGACAAGGCTCGCCTTTTACCCAGAGGGGTTTTGGCATACCAGTCCTGAAATAAAACAGGCAGTCAGGCAAAGATCAGAATGGGATGAATTCTCTGGAGCACTCTTCCAAATGAGGACAAGCCTGCTGGGTAGGAAGGGGCAAGTGGCCATTACACTTTGGTCATTCTCCTACACTTGTTTAATATATGTTTAATACAGACTCTTCACACTGGGGTTCCTAGTCTGTATTTCTATCTGATTTGAAATGTCTACCCAATGGGTTAGCAATTGCTGAGAACCGCAGACTAAGTTTCACCAACTACTCTGGTTGCAAGGCGCCTGGTTCCCTAGCATGGTACTGTGTCTTGTGGTTGTGGGTTCTCTGGGTAATGTCCCCCTGGTTTATACATGGCCACCAGAGACATGACTGGCAGAACAATGGAGCCAAATAACCAAAAATGCCCTTCATGATAGAAACTGGCCCTGCAATGGCATTTTATCTGAACTCTAAGAAACATTTTGGTTTATACACTTTACAGTAATAATATTTCATTAAGTGATTATATCACACATTATTTATCAGTTCCATCAGTGGACATATGAGTCATTTTTCATTATTAGGAACAAGGCTGCAGTTCATAGTTTTTACTCATCTCCTTGTATACATGTGAGAGAACTTCTCTAGGGCATGTATTCAGAAATTAAATTCCTTGGTTACATTTTCTGAGCACATTTAATTTGACTCGATATTTCCAGATTGCTCTCTGACCTGTGGTGAGTAAACTATCTTGGTCATTTGTTTTAAAACGTCTGTTTTGTCCTGTTTCCTGGGTGTTAGTTTAGCTGGGTATAAATATTAAGTAGACAATGATTTTCCCTCAGCACTTTACAAATATAATCTCACCATTTGCTGACATCTATTGTTGTCAAAGAGACATCTGATTGGAGAACTGTTGTTTCTTTGTATATAATCTGGTAGCTTTTAAGATTATTTGCTATATGGTTCTTGGACAAGGGCATGGATTTGTTTCTATTTGCCTTATTGGCTCTTTGCAGTTTATTTTTTAATTTGGGAACTCATGTCTCTAATTCAGGAAAATTCTCAGCATATATATATTTTTAAAAAATTGTCTGACACTTCTTGCATTCTTTTCTTCTTGAATTTTATTAGTTGGATGTTAATGTCTTTTAATTTTACCCTCTATGGACCTTAAATTTGTTTTTATAGATTTTATCTTTCTGTTTCTGTGTGCTACCTTCTGAGAGAACTTCCTAGAGCAACCTTGCTGTCCAT
>NW_004625130.1:0-19018 GCF_000247695.1 Heterocephalus glaber
TTTGTGCCTTGCTTAAGTGTCTTCTCATTTTTGTTTTTGGTACTGTCCTTGGTTTAATTCCTGGGTTGATATTTCAAAAGTGCTTAATGTAGGTATCTTTATTGCTTGTGTTTAGAACCCTTGTGGAATGATTGCTTTTCAGAGATGTCTTCTAGATACAGCTTGTGTTTGGCTATTTTATTTTCCTTATACCAGGAAGGAAAATTAATTAGATCAATCACAACATGTTAGCCCAAAAGCCATAGTCAGCAATACCATAGCATCAAGCACAGCTTAGAAAATGACAAGTGGTGGTAGTTATTAATCTATCAATTTTAACTATATGAGTTAAATTAAAATCAAGGACCAACCTAACATAAGTTTATAATGAATAAGCTCTTCAATATAGCATCTTTCCCCTTCAGGTGGGGAGTTAAAAGGAGTTGGGGAGGGAGAGATAGGTAGAAAGAACAGGTAAGATTAGCTGTGAGGCCCGAAGACACAGAAAGATCACACAGACTCTAAGAAGTTGTTAAAGGCAAGAGAAAATGGCAGAATGAAAGAACAAAGATGTGAATAGAATCACCTAACAGCAACAGGGAGGCTAGATACCAAATTTACTTTCCTTTAAACCTAATGATAATCAAGAGAAGGAAAAAGAGAAGAAAAAACAATAAGGGAGAAATCCGAATTCAGTGCAGAAAGGAACAAATGGCGAGATGAGGAGCAATGTGGGACAGCAAGAGAACGAGTGAGAGAGAGGGAATAAAAGATAAAAGAAAGAAAAGAAAGAAAAGTAAAACTTTGAAGAGTAGAGAGAAAGTAAAAATTAAGAATTGAAAATAGGAGAAAAAAATTTTTTTTTCTTTTTTGCAAATAGCACTAGAAATTATGGGCCTCCTTCAGGGTATGTCTCTTCTGTCATAGTAGGCAACATAGGAATCCATGTGCATATACGAGTCAATGAGTCTCAGCAAGCCAGCAGCAGACCAAGTACAGTGGTCTGATGTGCCTTTATTGTAGAGATTCTCTTTTCCGCTGAGCTTCAGTTTTCATCGAGGAGCCTGAGAAGCCCTCTTTCTGTTACTAACTTCTGGTCTATCTTGTGGCGCTCAGGACAGGGGTCTTTATAATCCCCTGTGCCTCTGTAGGGTGGGACCAGGTAGCAGAAAAGCCAGAAGGCCAGAAGCATACGGGGTGGGGGGACGGTGGGGGGGGCGGTAATTGGGACTTGAAAGGTGCTAAGCAGGCCTCACTGTTGCGTGGGCGGGGCCAGTGAGAGAAGCTGCTCCTCTCACCCAGCTGGTCCAGCTTAGAGCGAGTCCTCTAATTTAAATGCCAGCTTTGCTAGGTGTTAAATCATTGGCATATAATTTTGCTTATTGACTATTTCAGTTTTATAACTTTCTAATTCTCATAATTTTTACTGTTTCAGTACTTAATTTAATTTTCTTTAGAAGTTAATTTTGTTGCTAGAGAAAAGCATTCATTTTCTAAAAAAGTTCAGTACATTCATTAGAATATCTTTGTATTAGGATCAGATGGATAACATAGTTTTGAAAATGGAATTTTCATTTTCAAAGTTTTAATACAGAAATATTTTCCTGGTTTTCCTTGCTTAAGATTTTTTTAGAGACTCCTATTTCTGTATATTAGATCTTTACTATTGTCAATTCTTGTTACTATTTCTCAGCTCCTTAAGTTTTCTATTTTCTATTTTTATTTTTAAAAAACCTCCCATTTGGTGTTTCTCGTAAAACATTATATTCTGTGTTTTCCTTCTCATGTTGCCTCAAAATGATTTTATATAAAAATTATTTTCTCATTTAGATATAACACTTTCCTTTTATTTTTATTAACTTGTTTCTCAATTTGAGTTTATGTTGTTTTAGAATGTTTTATTTTATTAATATCTTTTAGCTCATTTTGAAGTAGAATGCTGTACATTTTAACTTTATTCTGCTCAATAGTATAGCCATGTTTTTCTTATAGTTATTGTCTGCAGGGGTTTTATTCTTTTCATTATTCTACCTTTGTTTTCTGTGGTTATAGTGCTCGAATTTAATTTTGATTTTTTCATGACTCACTTTTATGTTAAATTGGTTTGCCTGAAATTTTGCAGGTACACATTATTCAGTGTGGCTTTTCTCACTGCACAGAAGTGGCTGAATTTGTGGCTGGTTTTGTGTAGTATTCAAAATTGCAATGGCTTGCTTGCTCACATTTCTGCTTCTCTTTACCTACCTTGCCACAGTGCAGTCTTTTCTTCTCCTCTGTCTTCTCCTCCTCTGCTCCATTTTAACTGTGCACTACCAGCTCCCTCTCATAGTCCATCCTTGTCCTGGCAGACTGCCCGAGCTGGTGGTCCCAGGATTCACAGGACCCACACTTTACCCTCTCTTTACAGCCTTCCCATGGGGTTTTTGCATGCATTGTTTTCTGGATTTATCACCCCCCCTCCACCCCTAGTTTTATGACTATTTTAAAATTAGCTCAATGTAATTTCTGGAAACTATCTCTTGGGCATTTTTAAGATTGCTTTGTTCTTAATTGCCCCACTTTCTCTGATGCTTCTCTTTGTTCTCTCCCCACAGCACCATGCATGGATGCATGACTTGTAGGGCAAATGCACCTCACTTGCTTTAGTGCTGCAGTTTGTGGAGAAAGATTGTCACCTCATTTGATGTTTTTTTTTTCTTCTTATCTTCTTGATCTGCATGTTCTTTTGGGAGCATTGGAGAAGAATCACTAACATCCAACCACAGCTACCACTTCCTCATTTATTTTTAAACTTCAAGGTAGTGGGGATGTAGCTCAGCAGTGCCATGCCTCCCTGGAAAGTGCTAGGACCTGAGTTCATTTCCTGGTACTGAAAAAAAATTAAACTTCAAGGGTATATAAATGTAGCTTCAATTATTGGTCCACTTGATCATTATTAACTGGTCAGCTCATTATTTACTAGCTAGCCATTTTTACTTTTTGAATTACAGACTACTGAAATAAAGGATTTGATTTCCTTTTATATTTTAACAGAAATAGGAATTACAACTTAAAACATAAGAAAAAATTCCTGATTTAAAATCTGTAAGAAAACATCTGGAACAATTCAGATGTTTATTAATCTGTAATTAGCCTGGGTGCTAATTTAATCTAAGAGACCTTACTCCTGTACCTGCCTGAGTATATATCTGGTCTGCACCTACTCTTCAAAGTGTTGTGTTAAGGTAGAAACTGTTAAAAATTTCTAGTTAATTTTAGCTGTTGATGTAAGAACTTGTCCTCTCAGTAAATTTACATCAGTGCCACACCTTGATACACATTAGTGTACAATGCATGGAAACCCATCCCATTACAAATCTGTAAAACTCTGACTGCAGTAACTTGTTCAATATATTATAGTGATTTCATTTTATCTAAATAATAACTAACCCACCAAGTAAGTATAACTTTAAGAGTTTCTTTGCACTAAAAATATATAGAAGTCTGAGACCACTCTTTAATTCTCTTGCCCAAACTAGCCTTCAAACAGTTTGATGAAGGTGACCATGCAATTCTCCCTGATTGGACAAATAAAAGTTTTAGAGTCACAAACAGGCCATTTGGTCTTTCTCTTTCCACAAAAGACTGCATTCCTGGTTTTGGAATCTAGTTGCTGTCCAGTTCCTCTCAGGATTCTTTACCCAGGGAAATAACTTTTTGAGCTGTTGCTATGTGTAGTCTGGCATGATGTCAACTTTGAATTAGGCAGTCATCAAAGAGCACTAATAGTTTTCTGATATATTGCAGTACTTGAACTGAGATGGAGTTTTAGTGTCTTGATTTGCATATCTTAATGAAATGAATTGTGGCGGTTAATTTTATATGTCAATTTGGGTAGGTCATATTCTCCAAATATTTGGTCAAACACTATTCTAGATGTTTAGGTGAAGACATCTTTTTGGATGAGATTAACACTGAAATCAGCAAACTGAATAAAGCAAACCATTCCACGTAATGTAGTGAGCCTCACCCAACTATTGTAGCTGAAGGCCTCCAAAATAGATTAAACATCACCAAGGAAGAGATAATTCTTCCAGGAGACTTTTTTTGACTTCAATTCTGACTCTTCCCTGGGTCTCCAACCTCCCCATCTACTCTGCAGAATTTTTTCTTTCTGGCTTTCACAATCAAGAGTCAGTTCCTTAAAATCTCTCTCTCTCACTATCTCTCCCTACACACTCGTGCATGCACACACACACACACCCACACACACAAACACACACGCACTCCATCCATATCCTATTGATTCTGTTTCTCCAGACAATCATGACTAATACATAATTACCTATACATGATGAAAGTTTATGGAATTTTACAGTGGCATGTATGTATCCCTATTTTTTACTATTCTCTTGTGTATATTGTTTTGTTCAGTCATTTTATAATTATTCTTTTTTTTTAATTTGTTCTTTTTTTTGTATTAAATTCTTTTATTGGTACATTGTAGGTATACAACACAATTACATTTCTCATTGGGAATTGTACCTTTAAATAATGCATCTTGGTTCTTATTTTTTATTATTCTTTGTAGATGACTTTTCAGATAAGACCTAAAAGTTGTCTCTTATGAATTTTTATCTAGTTAAGAAAAGCACTAGGAAAGCTCTACTCTAAACTTTCAGAAAGATCATTCTACTTTTCTATTTTGAGTTTTATTTTATTATAGTAAGAACACTTACCCTGAGATATGCTCTCCTAACACTTTTTGGAGAGTAGATGTATATAATACATTAATTTGACTAAAGGTACAACACTGTACAGCAGATTTCTAGAGGTTATTCATCTTGGTTAACTGAAACTTTATGCCTATTGATTAGTAACTCCCAATTTCCCCTCTCTCCTATGCCCTGTAATATTTATCCTTCTATGACTGACTTATTTAATTTAAGCGGAAGTAAGTAATATGTGAGAAACCTAAAGCAAAGTTGAGTTGAGGGAAGAAGTAAGCAAGCAAAATTCATGGTTAGCCCCCATTCTACTCTGAAAGCAAAATAGCAAAAGTAGTCATTGTAGGACACTTGTGGCCTGGGAATCTTTGCCAAGATACAAAACCAAAACAGGGTTTATGATCAATATCCATTACTGGAAAAAAGAGTATACACTACATTTATGAACCTGTATCTACATTACCTATAGATATTGACAAATTATACTATATATTTACAGTATATATATGTGTATATATACATATACATATTCATATATGTATATAAATAGCTAATTATAAAAGAATATTTGATTTTGTAATTCTGGCTATTTTCTCCTAGAAGAAAAATTGACAATGATAAGTTCTAGCAAAATTATTTCTTGAGTTATAGCCATATGATTCTTAAGAATCCCTATGCTAGAGACAATCCCTATGCTATTTTAGGTCTATAAATTAATTTCCTTAATAGTTACAGGAGTTATTCTCAAGGAAGTATTATTGTCAAAATTTCATAAGTGAAATAACTGAGTTTCAAAGAACTTACATAACCAAACCAAGGTTCCATATGATAATATTTGAAGAATCTTAACATTTCCCAAAGCTCCATTATTAGTTTCATATTTTTGCACTGTTAGTCTCTTTTAAGAGCAAGGACAAGTGCCAGAACAGATGTATTAAAACACTCAGGTTTAAACATATTTCTCCCATTTCCCTTAGTTCATTTAGTGTGAAAGTTGGTAGATATTTCTCTAATGTATTTCTAATGTATTTTGTAATGTTTCCTGACACTCAGACTGATTAAGCAACTTGCCCAAGAATCTATAGGGATTAAAGAGAGAAGCATAAATTAAAATTTTCTATTACTCTATTCTTTTATTTTACTGAGCCATGTTACTCATTAAAAATGTTATAAATAATAATAATTTTTCAAGTAGATATGTAAAATAAATATATATACATATATATAATATATATTTCCAGTCTTTGAAATCTAGGTAAGACACATATAGACAACATAGACATAACAAATCATTGTGTTACTTTAATGTTTATAAACTTTTGTAATAAATTTTGTCCTTTCCTCCATGCTTATTCTCCAAGTAATGCAAAAGATCTTAATGTTAAGGAATACAAATATTATATTATTATAAATAGTATCCATATTGACTAGGGATTTCCATCCCTTTCTCTAAAAGTTCATTTGGATTTTTATTGAACAGAAATTTCAGCTAAAATAAATCTCTTTGGGAGAATGAAGCAGGAGATATTTCACATGTGCAGAAATAAAAGGGTTAATTAAACCATCTCATTTAGCCATGTTTCTAAGACATTTCCTTTCTAAGATCTAGTTGGGAAAATAAATTCAAATTGTACATGGATTTGGTGAGCAGGAAAGGGATATTGTAGAACTTCATTAATTATAAATTCTAGAGAAGAGACAATATGGACTTTGAATGAATTGAGTCCATTTATTCCATTATGTGTGTTTATCTGTATGCATGTGGAATAAATAAAATTGAAACTCCACTTATTAGACACCTGCTACATGTCACACAAGGTTACATAACTTACATTTGCTATTTCACTTAAACTTTGTATTTACTCTATGAGACTGCTAAGGCTGTATCTCCCACTTTGCATGTTACAAAAAAAGAGGCTTAGAGTATCTTGATCAAAGACTCACTGTGGTGAAGTAGCAAATTAAGCATCCTAAGTAGTGTTGACTCAATCACTAGCATTATCAAGCAATATTCCTCTATGTATACATCTTTTTGATACATACATATGTTTACTTTTATACAAATACAATTTAACTTACATATCTGAGATACTTATGTCTCTTTGATATTAGCAGAAGCACTTCTGTTTTGTGTTTGTATATTTGTTTGATTTCTAGGTCACTAAATTTTTTTTTTCTTGCTGTGCTGGAGATTGAACCTGGGACCTTATGTAAGCTGGTCAAACACTCTAGCATTAAGTACATCCTCAGTTCTGTTTGCTGTATTTTCACTGAAAAATTATTGGTTTAATTAATGAACAAATAGTAACTCTTGATTATTTACCCAGCTCCCAATTGCTCACTCAGTCAGTAATTGCCAATAAGAAGCATATTTAGTGTATCATATAGATTCATTCAGTTTTAAAAATTTTAATAAGAATACATAATAAATTTTATTAGATATTATAATGGCACATCTAGTGAAATTAATATGCCTTTATCCTTAGACTTTCATGTAGTGAATAAAATCAAGAAGTTGAACCATAAGTAGGTGCAACATTTTATTAAAAGATACATTTAATAACAATGTTAGATTTATTAATATTTTATTTATGAGTTTTTACAATTTGCACAGCTGTTACAAGAGGAATAATGCTTGATAAAATAATTCAAATATGGAAAAAAATAAAACACATCAGTACATGAAAATGGCTCCTGAGGCCTACTTAGCCACCGTTATTCTGTGTCAAAGCAAAATTACCTGTCTTCAAATCACAAGAAAGTGTCTGCTGACTGCCTGCATTCTACTCTTCTGAAGAATCAGACTTTTAGGGAGGTGTGTGTGTGTGGGGGGGGGTTACATGTATTCCTATAGTCATTCTGGCTATGAGTTCATGTTCTGATGTGGAAGTCAATGTAATATAAATCTATTGAATCAGATTCTTTATCCCCTTTAGTAACTTTAAAGCTATGATAAACCATTTCAGAAATACTAATCAGCAAATATAGTCTGAATTCAATCAGAAATCAATGTCATGGACACCCCTGATTTGATTGTAGAGTTTTCTAAGACATGTCTCACTGGATTTTGTGTTCTTTAGTTCATTCATGTTGGTATGTAATTGTGAGTTTTTCAAATCAGTTTAATTCTTTCATCACAGTATCATTTATTACAACTATTTCAATTACAAAGAATAGTACAGGGAGTGATATAATGAATACCTGCTGTAGGAAACAAATTGGAATGAAATGACTTGCAGCTTTCTATCTACTCTCTTCCTCCTCTAACTTCTCCTGAGGCAAACATTGTGTTCAAGCTGGTTTGTATTAATGTCATTTGCCTTTCTGTACCACAGTATTAATAGTTTAGGAAATTGGTTTACAATTCTCCCTTAATAACAGCATCTTGTTTGTATCATTTTGTAATTTGCTTTTCTCCCTTAATATGATCCTTTCAAAATTCATTTCTGCTGATTTATCCAGACCCAGTTTATGCTAACTGCTACTGATTGTACAGTATATATAGATTACACATCTTACATTTCACTACTGGTGAACATTCTGTTGTTCTTATTTTATATTTTAACAACAAATATTTCAAAGGCATATTTACATATGGCTTCTTATCACTCATGAGAGAGTTTTGAAACCCAAAATAGAATTGTTAGTAGATGAGTAAGCTAGCCTTTCAGGTTACTATCTCTTGTTAAGTTGCCTTTTGATGATGAACATGGTCCCACTGTGTGTCAGCTACTGTTGGGTCTGACTTTGTATCAAGTTGAAAACAGACAATTTGTTCACCAGAAGAAGCCTCTGAAGAATGGGAAAATACTTTGGAATGGGGTAGGGGTAATAAACCTCATTGGAGACAAATCATTTTGATGTTGCAACTCTACAAAGAGAAGACATTGACAGTGAACCCTGGGACAAGATGGAGCAATGCACCTTCCCTGATTTGATGAGTACTTCTGCAAAAGTCTCTGTCTTACAAAAGTGTAACTTCAAATTTTTACCAAACTCTCTTTAGTAAAAGAATAAATCAGAACATAACTCACTGGAAAATTTTGTGTAAGTACTGTACATTATCTTATTTCTGACCACTATTACAGAGCTTCAACTACCAGAAGAGATACAACAAACAAGAGCAGAAGATTCTATGGAGCAGCCAAATCTGGTTAAGTGATTCTCTGGTTAAGTGACAAAGCATCTTTGTCCATGGACCTTCAGAACTGGGAATGCAATCACATATCTGAAGAGTCCTTCTTACAGCAAAGATATGATTCTATGGGTGAGGGGTACTTCATTGGTAATGCTCTTACCTACCACACACAAGGCTCACAGTTTATCTCCAGCACTACAAGAAGATGATTCTAATGTAGAATAATGATAATAATAATAACAATAATAATAATAATACTAAGAACATTAGAAATTGGTTCACATCCTAACAAATTGATATTCTTTAAAAAGCATTTTCTCATAACATTCATTAGAATTTTGGGCTTTGTTTTTGACCAAGGTATTCTTGTGTGGTGTGGTGTGTGTGTGTGTGTGTGTGTGTGTGTGTGTGTGTGTGTGTCTGTGTGATTCTAAAGCCTGGAAAGACAAGGAGAGTATAGACATGGCTATTGTTGGGTACTGTCAAATTTAATGCATAGCAATGTCACTAATCAATCAATAGACTTTGAGGAGAGAGATTAAATAAGTGAATTTTTAAGAACAGATCACACTCAAAAAGACTTCACTTCCAGCTTCTCTTCAGTCTTATTACCTATTAAATGTAGTTGGGATAGTCACTTTAAAAAAATTACCTAATATAAACTTTGAAATATTAAGCAAATATTCAGCAAACATTTATTAACCAATTTCCCTGTGTAATGTGTTTCATTGGATGCTTGAAGGATTTTTATATCAATAGCTACAACCAACTGAGCATTTATTCTGTGTCAGAATATTTACATGCTTTTTCAATAATCCAAAATAACTCTATAAGGTAGGAATTATTAATGTTTTTTAGTCAATGAGTAAATTGAAACACATAGTCAATGTTATACCAGAGTAGGCATCAAATATGATATTCTAAACCAAAACTATGTGATTCATAAGTTTATTTTTTCTGCATGTAAAGTTTATCAGAGATATAAATAGATTATTTCCACTTTAGGTTCAGAAATTTCACTGGGGGATTAGTAAATTAACTCAGTGGTAGAGCTGCCTATCTAGCAGGCATAAGGCCCTGGATTATCTTCCCTGTACTACAATAGATAGACAGACAGACAGACTGACAGACAAAATTTTATAAAGGAATCTGAGGTACCAATTAAGAAATACCAAATAGTTTCTCTAGCAAGTGAAACTGAAAGTTTAAGTAAGGATTAAAATGAATAATTGATAATGTGAAATAGGAAGAAAAGGATCAGAGGTGAAGGGGAATTGAGAGGGGTAGGGCAAAGGAAAGAAAGGAAAGGAAAAAATATGAGAAAAGGAAAAAATGGAAACAAAGTCTATTTAAATAGGGAAGGGTGGAGGAGTTGAAGGGAGGACAGGGGAATGGGGAAAAAATAAGAACCAAGATAATATCACGTAAAGGTACAAATTCCCAAAGATAAATGTAAATGTATTGTATATCTAAAATGTACCAATAAAAGAATTTAAGAAAGAAAAAAAAAGAATGCTAAACAAGACTACAGAATAATGGTACTTCTCAACTGAAATTGTTTCTTCCATTGTATCTTTGATTGCTTTCAGGCCCAGTTTTAACAGGACAGCTGGTTGATGCTGTTAAGAATATGTTAAATCATATGACACATTCACTAGGCTCTTCAATGGCTACTCATTCACACTGAAGTTAAAGCCAACATCCCTTCCAATAATCTCTCTGGTCCTGAAGATTTTCTCCCCTTTTTGCCCTCAATTCCTGCTGTCTTTCCTATTACTCTTGCAGCTACACTGCCCACCTTGGCAGGCTCTGGCTTTTGGACTTGAATTGCCTAGTTTAAGGCAAAGGATCACTTATTGTTCTTCTCCATCCTTTATCCCTTCCAAAAGTACCACAGGCTTTATGTGGCATTCTCAGTATCAAACTTCAGTCCTTGCAGAGTGGTTGGCACATAGAAAACACCTATTTAGTAAGTGTAGAATAAAGATAAACAAATGAATAAGTTAAAATAAATAAATGAGTGAATAAATTAATAAATGCAAGAGGCAATATAATATAGGTGTATGAAAGCAGTTAAGAGCTTCCAACATTTAACTATGAAATCTCAGCATGGCTTGACCTGAAGAGTCAAGAGACCTGAAGCTTTGTCTATCTTGGTGAAAATAAAAGGAAAGAGATCTCTGTGCAGAATGAAAAATATATGCAAATTCATAGAGTAACTTAAATGCTTTATTTGAAGAATTGCAAGCAAACCAATTGAATCTTGACTAAGTACAGGATTTAAAGAAACTGGAATGCTAGAAAGGGGTGAAATTATGTGATACCCTGGATGCCATATGCATCATTTAAGATCTCTGCAGAATGCAGAGGATACACGTATGTTGCAGCTTGTTTCTAGATATCCCTCCAGAGCCTTCTGCACCCACAGATGGGGCTTTCTCAGAAGTAGTTGGATCTAGAGTACATGGCGCTGGGATTAAGTGTGTGTTGCTGGGATCAGAGTGTCCACAGATTGGTTTGGCATAGTTCTGGGTGTAAATAATGGGAAGGCCCACCCTGTGTGTGAGTGCTACCTGCCCTAAGGGAGTATGGTTTGGATAGAACATAAGGGACAAAAAGAGGGCAGTCATCACTTGGTGCTTCATTTGCTTCATTGTTTGTCACTTGCTGCCTTGCTATTTCTTCCCTGATTGCCATGGACTGTTTCCTCTGTGATGCTGCTCTTCCATGCCCTCCTGCCTTGAAGCCAATTGATTATGGACTGAAACCTCCGCAAACTGTGAGCCAAGATAAACTTTTCCTCCTTTAACTTTGGGTGTCAGATATTTTGTCTCAGCAATGAGAAAAGTAAGTAAGACATACATGCATGGAATGCTGGAGGATATATTAAGGAAGAAGCTCTTTACACAGGTAGAAGCTGGGTGAAGAGGAACTAGCAAGGTGTGGTAAAGCCCAACTCCCCTAGTAACATTAGAGACTGCACTTCTGGACCTAAAAATCAGAGGGGAGGAAGTGATTGCAAGTGAGTAATTACTGAGTCAAATTGTAGCCCCAGAAGAAGACTCTTTTTCAGTAGAGAAATGAAGCTAATTTGCTATCTGGAGGAGTTAATACATACTGTAAATTCATTCTTTTCTCACTTTTATTCTCCTGCCATTAGCTCTCATTGCTAAACTCAATCAGAAGGCAGGTGGCTAGAGACTGCCAATGACGCGATAAAGGTCAGACTCCAGAGCACAGGGTGGGGTGATGAAGGGTGGTAGAAAGGTCAGAGAGAAACAGGGTATGTTCAGTGCAAGGAGAAGTATCCATTGAAGAATTTTAGGAAGGAGGACCTGAGAATCAGATTTCAGAATAGTGAAGATAGCTCTGGCAATAGAAAAAAAAATAACTGTAGAAGATTAGTGAGACAGTAGAGAGGAAAACACATCAAGTGGGATAGAATAGATCCTGGAAAACATTATGAGTGTCTATGCAAAGCAATGATTCAAGATCAGGACAGGAAAGAACTAAAATTAGAGACATAATAGCAAATTTCCATCACAGCTAAAGGCCTGCCAAGAATGTCTGCAGAAAGAACAATGATCAATTCCTTGAATTGTATTTTAGTTTACACATCTAATAGGAAGGGTAACTGCTTTTTAGCTTCAGTAATGCTTTACATATTTCACAGACAGGATTTTTGCTATGAAATTCAAATAGTCCAAAAATGATTTTAATGAAGATAGAAGATACCTCTCCAAATAAATATTTGATTTGATTATTGAACTATGAAAATGATCAGGTTCATTTAATTGTTCACATTTTCCTAATATTAGACAACATTAAGAATATTAACTCTACTATGCCTTCAGCTATTTTTCTATATAGATGTACAGAGATTCTATGTAGATATGTAAAATAAAACTTATATGCCTGTGTCCATTATATAAGTGGGAAACCCAGAGTCTTTAAAACTTCATAGGTCAAAGGCCTTTAATGTGTCAAATAATAAATTAATCTAAAAGATCCAAATGGTGGCAATGAAAACAAATATCTTAAAGGTAGACCAGATCACAAATTCCGGTCATTTCCAATGATGAATGTCATCATATTGTACCACTAAAATGTACCAATAAACTTAATGTTAAAAATAGAATTGTTTTTTGACAGCTATGAACTTACTTTGGCTTAAGTGTTTTCATTAATTGTAGATTTAGCACATAAGTGATGTATACCTGAGATCACAGGCACACAGCGCAGAGAAGGTGGGGGCTCCCTGTGCCTACTGTTCCTTGCTGAGATACATCCCATCTCGACATTAACAAGCTTCAACAACCTGTGAGGATGCAGAAAATCCTCTTCTGTCAGTGTCATCTAAGACCACAAGGTCATGGTCTAAAACTTCTTATAACAGGGCCTTAAGATGAGGAGCAGCATTTCAGCAACCAAGAGTCCAATAAACAAAATTAAGTTCTTAATTAATCACAGTTATACACGCCTATATTTTTTGAGGTACTGGGGATTGAATCCAGTCAGAGATGAACTCCAGGCATTTTAATTTTTTAAAAAATTTGAGACAGAGTCCTACTAAACTGCCCAGGTTGGCCTCAAACATGAAATCCTCCCACATCAGCCTCCTAAGTAGCTGGAATTACAGACATTTGCTCCCACACTCAGCCAACTCTGCTTTTCTCAATCCTAATTATGCTTCTTACTAACTCTACAACCTTAGGAAAGTTTTATGATTTTTCTGTGCTTCATTTGCCTAACCTATGTATTACAGTGCAAATAAATTCATTAGTAGGATTAAAAACGCTAGATGTGCAGTTGGTATATAGTAAGCACTTTTAAAAAATGTAAAGTATGGTTGTGTTTCTTGCTGAACCACAAAATCAGGTAAGCAGGCTTTTTAGTAAACCAGATTAAAAAAATGTTCACAGTCATGAGGATGTCTACATACCATGTATATATCTATATCACAAAAATACTTAAAATGAGAAGTGAAGAAATTGAAGGCAAATATAAATACAGAAGACAAGATAAATTGGAAATTAAGTAAAAAACAACCAAATAAATGTGATATTGGGGCAAAAAGAATCAGGGCTAGATAGATCCTGGAGAAAAGATACCCACAAGTGGAAAAAATATTAGTGCAAACTGGCCATTCAGGGTATATTGCTATATTAGAGAATATTCCAGAAATTGGTTTATCTTTATTCTACACAGCTTTATTGAGAATCTATTATTTCTGAAGCCCTGAGAATTTAAAGATGTAATGCAGAATTTCTTCCAGCAAGAAGTTTCATCATATAAGTGTTTATATTCAGTATATTTTTCTACAGAGAAAATAACTCATTTTATAAAGTGTTTTGTTATTTATAAAAATAATTGTTATTGCAAATTTTCCACATCAAGAAATTCTCCAATTCTGTAACATTAGTTGTGCATCCAACTACTCAGAGTTAGTGGAGACCCCAAAAATAAAGGACTCAAGCCCACGTAACCATGACACATCCATGTGAGAGATGAAGGGTGTCTGCACTAGTAGCATTTCAGCCCAGCTGACTACAATGCAGATTCCTACAGCTTTCTCAGTTTCCTAGAATGACTCACACAACTTAGTAAAGTGCTCTGCTTTTGATGAAACTTTATTTTGAAGCAAAGGCTATGTCTGTAGAACAACAAAATGGACACAATGCATGCGCCAAGGATGTGGAGCAGGGGTGCAGAGCATCCATACTTGTCAGAAAATACCACCTTCCCAGCACATCCACCAGGTTGATAACCATGAGGTGCTCTGCACCTCACCATCTAGAAGTATTTTGTAATGGAGGTTTCATCATATAGAATCATTGATTAAGTCATTAGTTATTGTTGATTAAACTCAGCGTTTCAACACTGCCTTGACGTTAGGGGCTGGGGCTAAAAACTGTCATGCTGCAATCACAAGAGCCCCCCCCCCTCCCAGTTATCAGCTTCTATCCTGAAATTATCTCAGGACCTCACAACCAGTCACTTCATCAGCCGAAGCTCAAGTAGGGCCCAAAGGGGCTTGTTACAGATGATAAGACACACTCATCATTCAGAAAATTGCTAGGATTTTAGGGCCTCTGTGCTAGGACCATGAGCAGGGACTAAATATATATACTCAGTTATTAGGAGCTGGGCTTACAATGTGTAGCCCCTTCAAATCTGTAAACTAAATTATTTACCAGCTCTAAAGCATTTCCGCAGATCAGTGCAGTAATGCCAGATTTTCTACCCAGGGATACCCCAAATAGCTTCTCAGTCCTTAGTAGGACAAACTGAGGCTAGAAGCCGCTCTATGTATTGCAGCCTGGCATGCACATCCCATCCCATCCTCTTTGAACCAAAAGGCAAACTGTTGGGAAGCACAGTCAATGGAGGTGTCAATGTGTTCATCTTTTTCCTTTGTTTCATTAGATAATTTAGTGAAATGAGGATGATTTCTGCTAATTGTTTGAAATGACACTTTGAATGATTATTGATTGTTGGGATGTGGTTTTATTTGAATTTTTTTCAATATGTTTTTGTTGGATAGCATTATTATTATATACATGTCTTATAAATTGCATGCAGTACACAGCTAGAGCATTTCTGGGAACCAAATTTTCTTATCATTAGAGTAAGGTCACTGAGGTGTGATTACAATTGCTGGAAGCAGCCTAGAGCTTTCCTCATCTTGGAAGGAGAAGATCACACAAAGTTCACCAAAGCATCATTAATCCCTCCTTTCCAGGGCTGTCAGCTCAGCAGCATATTTTTATAATTGATAATTTCCAGCAGGTTAGTTGGCAGTATCTTTATTTCTAGCATTAGAGTTAGGAAAAGTGAAGGTTTTTCTATTTTCAGTTAAATGTTATTTAACCCTTGAATGACTTTATATTTTCTTTGATATTAGTGATAACCTATCCAGAATTCTTAAAGCTATTGTTTAAAATAGGGAGATTTTCCATTGTGGATACTTTGGGGATTGATGGAAGTCTGATAATTAAATTTCTATAAAGTTTTGGTTTGCTCATGAGAGCTAAATAAGATAAGTATGAGTGTAAAATGAGCCAGTCTCACAATTCTAGGATATCTGAGAATGGAGACAAAAGTTCATGGAGGAGGAGGACCTAGGGAGTATTTAAATAATTAATTTGCGAGTTCCTGGATTATATTTAAGTCTCTTTGGTTAATTGTCTCACAATAACAACTGCAATTTCTGGGAAGAAAGACCTTGTCATACTTTTTTTTTTTCCTCCTTGATCCATATTATGTCCTCCTTTCCAACAAATATAACTGTATCAAACCCTGCTCAATTCTCAGGAAAACATACTCCTTTCATTCTAACTGATTTCAATTCAGAAAAGATGCTGTAGAGAAAATGCCTCAAAAATGGCCTGCCATCAGAGTGATGTGATTTAAGAACTGAGGTTCTATTTTCTAGTCATTCTACAAAAGACTGTTATGTAGAAAAACTCTAGAGATGTTATAAATGTACTCAAATACAGTCTATAGTAACCTGCGAATGGCATATTTTCAAGATTCTGTTCTAAACTAGCAATTCTTGCTAGTAGTGTATGAAGTTTACATTCTCTATTTTATGTTATAACATGGTTTTTTCTAAGAATAGGATATAGGTATATATCTACTGGAGAGCTTTTCCCAACCGCAGTGTTTGCCTGTGGAAAAAAATGTATGATTAGGTCTTTTCCCCATGGGAAGCTGTAACTTTTCCAAGTCTTTTTGACCAGTGGACAATAAGATATCACATAGGGGATGGATTGAGGCTATCATTTGTATAAAATGAAAGCTGCAGCCCAAGAGGAGCAACAATTTTATTGATATCAGTTATAATGTTCTATTTGACCTTAACTAAGTGGAAGCAAATATTAAATAGGAAATCAGTCTTTAAGATACTTTATTATCAGAACTATTTTTAAGGATTGTTATCCAAGTTCATAATTATTCTATAGACTGTCATTATCCTGAAAAGACTCTAGAGAAATGCTATTAACATATTCCAAGAAAGATTTTAGCGACTGTGCATAGAATATATCAAGATTCTCTCCACTGTGTAATGATGTATAGAGTGCCTAGTAAATGTCTTAAAATAGGCATTTTTTTCCATTGGAAAACTAATGAATAATTTTCATTATAATTTAAAGAGAAATTAGAAAATGGAAGTAATTTAAAGCCTACTTAATTCACCCTCATTTCTGATAATATGCCCTTCTCCACTGAGCCCTATCTCTGTCCTTGATTTTTAAAAGGATATTTCGCACATGTGTCTTCTGATTGGATAACCTAATTGGAGTTGTTAGTTAAGTCAGGAGAAAAGAAAATGAGGTCGAGATTCTTAAAGACCATTTACTTACTGATCCAGAGTTTAGAATTAAAGGAGCACTAAAATACTTGAGAGCTTGAAGATGACTGCCAACGAGGATTTGATTTCATGTCTCCTTTCTTCCACACATCCCAAGAAGATCTCTGAGGAGTGGGAAAAAAATGATTGCAGAGGAAAAGATTTTGTGGTTGTGTAAAGGCAGGATGTTTCAGGGCATTTTTCCAGAACTCAGGGCATTTGACTAGTGTGCTGCAAAGTCTTTTACTTCATTGTGAACATACAGATTGCTCCACAATGCTAGAATGGGAGTGGAAGGGCTTAATAAAAACTCAGATATATCCTTGGAAATGTAGGGACTTGGAGCCCAGTATTATTGCCTTCTCATGGAAGTGAAGATGTTTTCAGCATGTTAGACTACTATGCTTCTTGTAAATCTTCATAGTTGCAATGAGGTCCAAGTTAGTCCAAGAAAAGACACTTCTGAATTGTACTCTGAGCAAGAAATTGCAAAGATATAGGTCTTGACTGGAGATCCTTAATTTTTGGAATTAGTGAATCCTTGGGCTGCATTCTGGATGTATGGAAGAAGGATTGGAAAATTCCCTTATGCCTAGTGTATTTGATAGCGAAAAAATATAAAACACTTTTCAAGGGCATATTCCTTCAATATGAGTCAGACTTATTTAGGAAAAGGTATACATGAGGTGAAATCTGATGTCCTTTGAAGAATGAACATTTGGGACCATCTGGGTTAATTTGTTGATTCTGGTGCTTTGGAAGTGTGAACAGACACTCAGATATATGAACTAGCCAACCCCATTTTGAGATGTATCACATGTGAAATAAGAATCAAGTTATTTTCCTAATGAGCACCAGGATTTTCTTTAATTTCTTTTCTCTTTTAACAAGCTCTAACTGAGGTAGACATGGTAAATCTTTAAGTATGAGAGTTTGCAGGAAATGAGGAAGGAAAGTGACGTCTCTTTTACTGGGTAAGTTGGTGAAAACTGACATGGAATTTTCTTCTTGTAACAGGAATATTCTGTTTTAATCTGCTAAAGATTTGTGAGGAAGTGCTTGTCTCTATTACTTCCATTATCTCTTTTGTGTAAATATCTATTGCAAATTCTAGTTCCCCTGTAAATGGTAGTTTGGGGAATGTGTATGAGAGGTGTGGGGTCAAGAAGGAAATAAATGAGTCTTAGGAGGAACTCTCTCAGAAATTCCAAACTTCAAGGATTAGCAGAAACCTTAGAGAAGACACTGGACTTCACATGTGGGATACTGCTGCTGATATCTTAATCAATTTTCTGATATGGTTGTAGGAAGCCCAAATTAGTTAGATATTGTAGTACATTCCTTCACAATTTGGTTGTGTTGCAGGCGGAGACAGGTGGAGAGTCCCCGCAGTCCTGGGCCTGACTCTCCCTATGACGCAGAAGGTTTTGAAAGAATCAGATAGAGACCAAAAGCATGGAAGCAAAGTTGTACTTTTATTCAGCAACCATGAAAGAGTACAGCTGCCTTCTCTCAGGGAGACAGGCAGGGCTGCCCCAAAAGGAGCCAGCGTTGAAGGGGGACTCAAGATGCTGGTTTTATAGTAGTGGGGGCCTATCTTGCCTCTGGGCTGAGGGCGCCCCTACTTGATTGGTTAATGATTCACTTAGCTCATTACTAGGGACAACAAGGAAGGGTCTTTTACATCTTAGGACCAAGGTTGTTTTTCCTTTTGATCTTAGCAAACCAAGCTTTGCAGGGTACAGAGTGACGAGGAGGTGCATCTGCAGACTGTCAGCTTTTCAGAGGTGGTTAGGCCTGTTCCGCTGACTAACTGAACTCCTCGGTGTGTGGGGGGGGGGG
>NW_004625133.1:0-18626 GCF_000247695.1 Heterocephalus glaber
AAATTATTTTTAAGATAGCACTCGCTGTTTTCATCATAAAACTGGATAATATTAGGATAATAATATTTTAATTACAATCATTTAAGAGAAAAGAATATTATTTTTTTCATTACACATAGAGAATGAGTGGGTTAAGGTTGTTGAATGTATCATTATCAATTTATAAGAATGGATAATAAAATATTTCAGGATTGAGGAACACTGAGATTTAAGGTTGAAAAGATGAGAAATTAATAGTCACTAATTGTTAATTATAAATTCTGAACTTCATATAAAAATCTTAAATACTAAAAAATTTTACCAACAATTATAGGTATTGTTGATGTTAAGACACAATCATTGTTAAAGTGCCTTTATGTTTAAACTGATATTTATTCAACTTCTCTTACATTTTACAGGTATTGTGTCAGAGTAGGCAGTCTCTAAAGTGAACCAGTAATTTCTTTTTTCAGAAATCCATGGTCTTGCCTATCTCCTTTCCTCAAGTGAGGCCTGGACTCGCTGTCACTTTCACTGAACAGCATGTGGCTAATACTGACTATTGAGAAGATGACCAACTGTCTAGTCGTGCTCTGGCTAAGATTGCTCATGAGGTTACAGTTAGGCTACTGGTGAGGGAAGAGATCACTGAAGACTTGACTGGGGCATTAGGAAGACTGGATGAGTAGAATATTCTAGACAGAGAAAAATTATTTATATAACACAACATACTATCGCTTTGCAGATAATATAGTTTTAAAAATGCTACTTTTAGAATCGTTCATTATTCAGATTGTAAAATCTCTACTATATTTGCACTAACTCTTTTTTACCCTTTACATACTTGTTATAGTCATTAGGATCTCCATTTTATAGAAATTACTTAGACTAATAAAGGCAAAATTATTATTGAGGATTGAACTCACTGAAATTTGAACTCTTGGGTCTGGCTCTGTCCTAGTTATTTCCTTAACACCTGAATGCTTTTTGGAATGCACAGCTTGTAGGAATACTTTTGGTAATTCTTATGTTTGTGAAATTTCAACTTCCTTGGTTATAATTCTTCCCATTTTCTAGTCCCTTGCACAGATAATAAAGTTAAGTGTTAATGTATGGTACATCTGCTTCAAGGAACCTGCTGCTTTGGCTAGAGCTGGGAACAACTAACTTCCACAAGCTCTGATTAGCATATTGATTTGAGGAACCTTTTGCTCTCTGACTTTACTGCAGATGAAGCCACTTCTTAGCCTTCTATTGTAGGGATTTTCTGTGGTTTGTCTTTGTCTACTAAAAGCACAATCTGCTGTTCACCTATTTATGCTAAATGTAACTGTTTGCCCTGATTATTAGATGTCTACATTCTTTAAGGGGGAGAAAACCCTGTACAGATTGTGCTAGGTATGAATACTGTGTGGAGTTGGAATGACAGTATAGGGTTGAGATGGCATTTATGCTCTCTTTAATACATTTGGCAGGTAGGCTACATTATCTATATTATCTTACTTCATTGCATTCCTTACAAAACTTGTGAGTGGCAGCTAGTGATGGAGACAGTTGAGAAAAATTAGTGGAAAGGCTGTGATCACAAGACTTATTGGTAAGATGGACCTCTTTTCTTTGTAAATGATATAATATCTGCTATTTACTGAGCACTCCCCATAAGATACATTATCCTCATTCTTCACATCAGTTCTTCCTCTGCAAAATAAGGAGGAGGATTTAGATAAGCGTCTCAGGGTCACAGATAATCAGTAGGAGTTTTAGGACATTAAAAAATGATTTGATTGTTTCCTGATCCCAAACACTAACCCTGATCATTACAATTACCTTGCTATTATTAATAGTATTAATAATTAGAAAGGATGGAGTCAGAGTGGAAAATTAATCAAAATTTAAAAAGATGGAGACCAAGAGCAAAATGTCCCAACAAAGTGAAAAGGAAAGAAAGAAAGAAAGAAAGAAAGAAAGAAAGAAAGAAAGAAAGAAAGAAAGAAAATAAATAAGTGAATTTAACAGGATTTCTAGGAAAAGCATAAAGCTTGTTCCATACAATGTAGGTAATAGTAATCATAATCATAAGTAGACAGTATGTACCACGTACTTTACTTTTGGGATTGTTGCAAGGATTGCAAGAAATAATCTGTACTAAGTATTGTCTTTATGTCTTTTTTCTGTATGAAATGTCTAAGGATTAGAGAGGCTGAAAAACTTGCCAAAGGCACATAATAAGAAAACAGAGGGAGGCAGCATTGGCAAGTAATCTGACCCTGCTGTAACAACCTCACTCACTAAACAATAGTTTTCTGTTTAATGCTGATGTTCCTCATCAAGGTAAATTTTACTGATACAATGGTTTGTATCTTGATATTAAATAAAATGACAGATAAAAATGAAACAGTTTTGTGAAAGATGAAGAGGAACCTTTACTACATAATCAAGGTGGTGTGCTATGAGCAGAGCTTTGAATGTTTCACTGAAAAAGTCTTCTAACAAAGGAGAGATAGTGGTGAAATATGATAAATGTGATAAGGGAAACATTTTATAGTATATCTAAGGTGGTAAGGTTTTACTTCAGGTGCAAGCACAGTCCCCTAAAATGTCAATAAAATATATTCAAGTAAACAAATCAAATTGATTTAACAAATAATAAATCCATCATCACAAAAATGTTACCTTTAAGGTAATTTTGATCATTTTTCCATAAATTTGAATAGTTAGTAAAACTCCGGTTTATTTAACCAATTATATTTGTTATTGAGAATGGAATACATAACCAAAACAACTAGAGATGAAAAATATATTCAGATCATAACTTGAAAGGATTATTTTGAAAACAGCCCATTTCTATATCTTTCATTTGGCATTAGATATACAGAGCATTAAACCAATGTTTTCTGGTTTGCCAATTATATAAATTATAGGTATCAATTTGTGATACCCTTGTAGATGGGAACTATACTGGTTTAAAATCACCATCCTAAGTCAGTGTGGCACGGTAGAAAGTAGGCTGGGTTTTAAATGAAAAGAAATATTATTTAAATTTTGTAGTAATTTTAATTATGCATAGGTTTATCAGATGAAATAGGGGAATCAGAGTTAAGTTTGAATTTAAGATAAATATTGGATATTTTTTATTTTACAATAGAACATGGAACATGCATGCTTGGAGTAAGTTCTTATTCCTTTTTTGTACAAAATTCTAATTTAAATGGGTATCCTCTGTTTTGATTTTTTGATTTTTTTGTGGTTTTTTTGCTAAATGTTAGACTGGGGAATTCCTGGTTCAAGATATTTTCAACTAATGTAGATAAATAATAACTTCTTGCCTATTTCAGACATTGGTAATTGGAATTAAGTTAAAAAATGAATGTAAAATCTGTATCAACTGCTGCCCTTTGTATTAAAGATTGTATCAACCACTGTTGAAATTACTTAAATGAATCTACTAATCCACAACATTAAATAATATGTTAAATAACACTTGTTCTTGACTATAACATTCTTTTTAATTAATATAACCTGCCACTTAATTTTTTAAAAAGTTTCTACATTGTTCACTTATCTTTTATAATTAGATGAATATAAAAGGATAAAAATTTAATTAGAAGAATACTCATTCTTTACGGTTTGCAAACAGTGAATATAAAGGATGATACCTCTGAATAAAGTTTCTTGCACAAAGGAGATATTTTGATGGGATTTGTTTTATGATATCCAGTTATACTGTTGAAAGAAGTGCTTCAAGTAAGGAATATGGATATGGATATTAGCATGTATCTAGTAAATTCAAGCTGATAGACAAAGTGAAACATATGATTCATAATTCTTATATGCTGAAATAGCTCACAATTTCTTTTAAACTTGGTGTGAGGGTGGGTGGGCAGGTTGAAGAGGCAAGAAGTTTATCTGACATCCTGAGTCATCTATAGTTAAAAGTGAGAGTAAAATCTAGCAAACTGCTTACAAGTCTGAGAGGGAACAGATAAATTCAACTCAATTTTGTGAGATGATTCAATTAGCCTGTGTTTACATAAATAAAATCAATGGATTGTGTCGATGTCAGCAAAATATTAAGTATTCTTTGACGTGCGTTTCTATCCTAGTTCGCATTGGAAAATCCTGGGTCTCATTCCAATTCCAATTTCTAATGGTCACAAGAGATCTTTTAAAATTCTATCAGTCTGTACTTCTTTGCATAAATCTTAGATTTAGTCCTAAATATTTCTCATAGAAAAATGCTAGTCAAAAGACATTTTAAATGTTGAAATGCTGCAAAAGGTAGACTCATAACAAGAGTTTAAATTAGTTTTTCAGTGAACTTTGCAAATATTTAAATAATCAAATTTTATTGTTCTTTCATGTGTGGCTCTGTCTCAAATTTGCTTGTCAGCTGAAATTTATTTCCTGAGTAGGGCAAAAGACAAAAAAAAAAGTGTTATTCATTGCTATAAGCATTTGAACATTTTTCAAGCATATTTGTACAACTACAGAGCTAATTCAATAATTTATTGAAATTATCATAAAAGTTCAACAAATCATACATTACGTTCAGATCCTGATATATGCTAGATTTCCTGTTTTTACGAGTCAGCAGCTTTATAACTATAACCATTTGAATTTCAAATGATAAATTTATATCTAGCATAGCCCAAGAATGCATAAAAAATGATGAGAGGTCACCCTTTAGAGAAATTTTAAAAGAATTGCGTATTTCATAATTTGATATATGTAACATAATCCATTATACACCAGGGCTTATATTGTGCCAGCAATGTAAAAGGAAATCCAGACCCTTGTCTGTGCCCAGCACTCAGCAACACAACAGAGATGTGTTTCCCTGAGTTATGAACCATCCGCTCTCAAGTATGCAGCTTTCTTTATTCTCTATTGCAAGGGTTGCATATGTAATACACTGAAGGGCTCTGTGGGCTTAATTACTATGTTAGAGTTTGGCAGAATGAGAAAGAAAGGATGCCAACCAAAGTGAGAAAAAGAACTCTACAGCAATCTCTTTATGGCTAGAGGATTCATAGAAATATTTATTCCATAGCCAAGACAGTAAGCTGTATTTTTCCGTCCTTGGAATGCCTACTTCCCAAACTCATTTTTTACTCCTGTACATATGTCGCAATGTAATTACTGTCTTATTTGACTTTGCATGGAGCTTTCTTTGTCATGGCTCAGTAAGATGTAGTAAAACAGATACCATTAACTTGATTCATTTTTATCCAAACTAAATATTAAAATTCTGGAAAATGGACCATAATACTCAACCCCATAATACCCCCAAGTACTTTTGCAATAAGGAGAAAAAATGACAATTGTCAATAATCACATGAAAGTTGCTTTTATGGGACCCCCAAAATGGGGAGGGGTGGATTATCAGTTATCTGCAAATTGTGTGAGGTCATTAAGTTAAACTTTCTTAGCTTCAGTTTCCTTGTGTGTAGAACATATATAGAAATGGTGACAGTGTAAAGATTGGAAAAAATGTGTTTATAAGTCTGGCCCCACCCCTTGGCTCCTCACCTCTATTTTCTTGCTTCCAAGGATGCTGTTGTTGTGAATATTTTAAAAAAATTTTACTTACACATCACTATAAACCAAAAATTAATGTTTTGAGATCCAGAAACTTTTCATTTTATGTCACTAGTTCACAAAATTTCTTGAATTTAACATGGTAATTGCTTTAAAAAAACACTATATTTATTTCTTAACTCTTAAACCAGACTGTCAGTAAAACAAATGCCCAGCACATCAAGGGGGATAAAGCTACCCCTTAAAACTTTGTAAAAGCATGTGTACATGGAAAATTAAAATGCATATATATTTGTTAATGTTCTATATTGTTTATGTTTATACATGTTCTATATTGTGTTTTGTAAATAATCAGTGGAAATATCCTACGTAGCTCACCTGTGTTACATTACTAAAGATTGATTATAAACAACTTCAATAACATGACACAACACCTAGCATTTAAATGGCATTTGCTCTTTAATTGCCATCCTGAATAATTTCCTTTTCTTCTTTATTTGTTAAAAACTAAAGCAAATAAACACACCAAAAGTCTACATTCTACAAAAATAAAAAACATAAATATAAAATCTCCAGAAATTGTTGTTATCATGACTAAAATAAATTGAAAAGGAAAGGCAGCCCCTGACATTCTGTCCATGTCTGCACCAGTAATTTAAAATCTATGGGAGCTCCAAGCACCATAGTCTGCCTCAGGGTTAAGGCATCCTTTGTGGCAAAGCCTCCTCCCTTCTTCTCTTTGTGCTTTGTTTTGTTTTGATTAGTGATGGTTGCTGTATTTTTTTGTCTTTGGAAACCCTTCATTTTTCAAGAAGAGGGAAGGATAAAGGAGGAAGAAGAATAGGAAGAAGAAAAAAAAATGAGAGGAAGAGGAGGAGGAGGAGGAGGCGGTGGTGGCCAGGGGTTACACTCTAAGTATTCCATGGAAAGGAATATTTTCCTAAATATTTAAGTATTTGAGTAAGGCTGAAGGAATTACAGTAGCTTTGGGTGCTGGAGAGAAGGAAGGAAACATTTTTATCTCACTGAAATCACAAGATGATTGAAGGTATATCACTGAAAAGAAGACAGAAGTAGACAGGTTGCAGTGTAAACACATAATTCTAGGTGTTCACCCTTGTGCTCCCAGAATTTGCTAAAAATTCCTCCTCTTCCTCCAACACTTTTTAATGATCATCTTAGGTTTTAGAAAGTTAGATGGTCATATTTGAAATTATCAAGAACTTTTAAAAGTGCAGTTAAATAACATTAGGTTTTCCTGTGAGGACTTGCTTCACAGTTTGGAAGTGTAAGTAGGTTTAGCTAAATTAAAGGACCTGATAGCACCCTTTCTTTCAATAAAAAAAGAAAATCTCTGATATGAATGTGCTTATGCCCTCAGGTAAATACACTGTACATATTTGGGAATTGGCTGGTAGGGTCTCCCCATCTGCTGTGGCATCACAGTAGCCTGCATTGCACACAGGATCTCCTGAGACTCTCTGCTGGAGACTTTCATGCCAGAACTGTCAGCTGCCAGGGCTCTCTGTAGCCACCTTTGACCTCTGTCCCTAATCCACTTTGACACGTTCTGGGCTGCTGCACTGGCTCATCCTCTCTGGTTCATCACCCACCATTCGAGGCAGCAATCTGAATGTCCTCTCTCCCCTCTGTGTGTTCTAGTTTAGTCTGGGTCAGGAGAGATGTCATTGTTTCTCTACCTCGCTCCTGACAGCTCTCTGATTTCTCAGCATTTAACTTTATAAACACTCACTTGCAACGCCCTGAAGTCAAATGACAAATATATTGGTAAATTTAGCATCCTGAGTATAATTTTGTTTGTTTATGGGTTTAGAAGGCTGTTCAAATGTCATTTTAAACACAAGCTACATCGATTTCATTTCCATACCTTTTCTACCTTCTTCTTGAGTTTAACAAATTGTTGTAATTCCCATTATGCATTCTTCAAGGCTCATTTCCAATGCCACATGCTTTGGAAAGCTTTCATCAACCATTCCACAGCAAGTAAAGATTGATCACTTTTATGTCATCTCTAAACATTTTAGCACTATGCATTTCTTTTATGTAATTCTATCAAGTAAAAATAAGGATTTAGTATTCACTATTTCAGACATCTCATTAGTCTTACATATTTAGTCTTAAACAATATGACACAAGTCTCAGTCTAATATGGGGCCCACATTATGTACATAGTTAAGATAGATGTGGGTAAAGGAATTAACTTAGCTATGAGGAGAAACACTCTATATCTTAAAGGATCAAGAAAAGTCACATAAGAGCCTGGGATGTAGCTCAGTAGCAGTGAATTTACCTAGCTTATGGGAGGCCTTGGGTTAAATCTTCAGCACTGTAAAACAAAAAGTAAAGAGAAGAAATACAGAAAGGACATGAAAGACATGAAAGGAGAGTGGCAATTATAAATAATTATAAATTATAAAAACAGACAAAGGACATAGTTTTGAATTTTCTTTCCAATAATTATTTCCCAATCTTGAGCAGGGTGTTCAATTTATTTGATTGAATGTCTACTCAATGGTAACTAACATGTATATTGTGAAAATTAAATGCCACATTTGAATGAGGTTATGACTGTCACGTACTTACCATCACAATGTAGCCTTAAGGATTTATGCTTTGTCCATATTGGGGAAAGGGAGCTGGACCAAAATCAAGTCAAAAAGCAGATACATTACTGACAGTGATTTTGTTGCAATAATGACAGCTCAGAGACACATTGGCTAAGTCAATGGTACTTATATTAGCAGGCTCAAAATGAATAAAATTAACTGGCTATAAGGCTTAATATGGATGGAAGAAACTCCCCTTTTGGACATTTGAGTATCTCCTACTTGTATGTCATCACTGTGAGTAAAAGACCTCACCTACATGTTACAAGGTCTGGTAAGGTTGGTAAGGTCCTGTGTGTGTGTGTGTGTGTGTGTGTGTGTGTGTGTGTGTGTGTGTGTGTGTTGGGGCATTTGTCATTCTAAACAGAGAAGTTAAAAGTCCAAGGGAGGAGGGGCAGAATAGTGGGGTATTGAGAGCTGAGTCTAAATAATTCTGTTACAAATTTTTCAATGATACATATCTAGCAGTTTATAATCATTTTCCCATGTTTTGGAGTTACTTATCTAATAATGAGATGCATTTTCCTTTCAATCTTCAGATGAAAAAGGAGTTGATGACATTTTCTTGCTTATAGGAGGTCATCAAGGTCCCCTATTCTACTATGGCCAATTGGATCCACACGCTTGAGACTCACTGGAGTCAAAGAATATTGACTTATTGTGATCCAGACATTTGACCACACTGCGGTCACCAAGGAAACAGGTAATAAATATCTTGTCTACATTTTCTACTATTGTGACATATAGATTTTCTCCCTTTTCTAAAATGATGGTTTAGCAATTGAGAAAAAGTAATATACTTTCTTCTTTGATCAGTTCATTCACTGTGATTCAAGCAAGGATTTAATCCCTTCAGTGTTCAACCTAACTTGCACTCTAAAATCAGCTAAAAACAAAGTTTGCAAAAAATTTAAAGATTGGACAATATTTTTTTAATTAGAAAAGAGGAAGTGGGTTTGGGATACAAGTCTCTGGCATCAGAAAAATCTGCATCAGATGGCACCAGCTGCCACTTCTCCCCAAGTCATTTAAACACATGACACCACGGTATCTTTGACAGTAAAAGAGTTTCAGTGATAGCTCACAGAGTTGACATGATGGTTAGATCAAGCCACATGGTATGATTTCATACTTTGAATCAGAATTTAATATGTTTTAATAGCTTGACTGTTTCTGTTTCTTTCTTTATCAGTACCCAAGACTTGTTTTATAGGTAAGCTGAGGAACAAAATTACAGTAGTAGAAAAATATGGATCAAAGAGTAAAAAGACTTAATACTCCAACATAGGTATCTTATATTGGGTGGTAAAAAGGGCTCCCACTGAGAGGCGATTTTTAGGCTGAGGGCTATATAATATATGGGGCTATAGCTTTCAAAGAATGATAAAAAACCTGTTAAAAAGATAATGAAAGGTGTTCTGGCTTGTGTTTAGGTGTTCCCTCAAAGCCTCATGCTTTTTCTGAGGTGGCTGGATCTAGAGTGTGTGATGCTAGGATTAAGAGTATGTGATTACTAAAGCACTACACTTGAGTGATTGGTCTTGCCCCACCTTAATCCCAGTAGTCTTCATGGGACAAAAAGGGGAGAAAATCGCTGTTAAGGTCCCTTGTTGCTTTTGGTACTTTCTGGGCATTGTGAACTGTTTTTTCTCTGCAGCGCCCCTCTGCCATGTGCCGCTCTACCTTGGAGCCAGCTGATTATTGACTGAAATCTCTACGAACTGTAAACCAAATAAACTTTTCCTTCTCTAACTTTGGGGGTCAGGTGTTTTGTCTCAGCCGTGGGAGAAAAGTAACTAACACAAAAGGGGAGCTTTGTATCATGAAGATAAAAAAGATCACAATGGTTAAAACATTGAAAAGGTAGAGTAACATGGACTCCAGCAGAGAAGTCAAAATTAAAAGCAGCAACAAATGCAGTTATGACTTGATAGTTTCATATATTCCATGTTTTTTTTAAGATCCCTCTGTGTTCTGCCTGCATATGCCAAATACAGAAATTGAATATATGTGTTGAAATCACTTTCCTTGGACCACTTGCATTTCTGACTGTGTCTTTAATCTCTGCCATACCTCCAGAAAAGCAGGTTTGCTTCTGTTTTGGTATTAAAGTAGAAAAAATAGTTCTGTAGACTCCAACTAGCCCTTTCCTCCCATGTTATCCTGAATTTCAGAGAAATCAATGTAGAGATGATATGATAGTTCCACTTCTGCTGTACATTTCAGAATGGAAGAAATGGACATAAGAGGAATTGTGGAACACACCAGAGCCACCATGAAATAGAAGTGCACTAAAACTATTAGTCTCTTGACGTCCATAGCCCTGTATTCCTACTGGTAGACAGTATGGGATTTTGTGCCTCTAGCATTGAATGACAGTGAAGGGCAATATCAACACTCTCTGCAAAGTCTGCTTATTGGTTCTTCCCTAGTGCACACTCACCTTTGGAATTATTACAGCACCCTTTGTTCCAACTGGAAGTGATTTTTTGTAGTATATATTTTTGGTAGTAATATGATGCAGCCTCTCTTTCCTATGATCAAAGGTTCTGGTTCTGTGAATTGGCTAACATTATTTGGGAAGATAAGATTTTTATAACAGTTATTCAGTTCCATGGTTCACAGTCCTATTATTGTACCACATATAAATAAGCAAAATCATAAATCTCTTTTGGTAGATAAGTTATTTCCCCATGAGTCATACTGTCTACATGACATCTTGAAATCTTCTGGAAATTGAGCCAATTTGTATGTTTGGAAACAATAAGAGGTTTAGCACTTATTTGGGGAAAATCAGGATTCTCTTGCAAGAAAATTATGCCTTTCTTTAGGAAACAGTGTACTAACTTGCTTACACAAGGGAGGAATAAGAACTTGGGTAAAACGCCCTCAGTTTCTTTAAAGAGGTTCTTCAAGAACCTCTGCAATGTACAGAGTTTCAGTGTTTGAAAAATCAATGCCATGAATTTAACATAAGAGACTTTGTAATGTTGTAATTTCAACTTACATTGTAAATCTCCTCCTGAAGTAATTACAGCTCGGTTTTAATTTTCAGAAATAGTAAACTATTTGCTATAGAAGTTAATATTTTCACTTATGGAAGACAGAAAAAAACTTTTTTCTTCTTTTTTCAGATATTGACCTGGCAATTTAAAGCCAAGAGCTCATCATTTTATTCTTCCAAGTTTTCCAGACCACTTAAAAGGAATCAACCAACCCTATTATGCTATGTATTTCCACTAAATTAACCTATATGCACTCAAATTTATATGACTATAGATAACAACTTAAGTAACTATTTTCCACCATATTCTCTGTGCTACCGATATTCCCATAAGCAAGGAAATTGATACTTTATATCTCATCAAAGGAAGAAGCAACTTTAGATGTGGGTAACACTTTTCAAATCTAAATCATTCCTGATGAGAAAAACTGCTCAGTGGTGAAGAGTTACTTAAACTATTGTAGAACAAGTGTTAATTATAAGAATAGAATATTATACAGTTGAGAAAGGAACTGAGAGGGTCCAGAAGGGCAGTTACAATATAAAAGAGGTAGTCATTAGCCAAATCCATTTTCTGCATTGGAGCATCAAAAGGAAAGTTGATTGCAAGTCTCTTGGACTTTGCTTGTTCTGTAATACTACAGAGAAGTATTACAGAAACTACGTCAAGGGTTTGACCTGCAGCTGCACTGTTGAATGGGGTAATCCCTCAGGGAAAAAGAACAGAGAGCACAGATAAACTGGATCTCTTTGGCCTAGTATAAATCTGTTCATCACTGAAGCTAATGAAAATGAATTTCAGAAAATACTACTCACTGTTTCATTTTAGTGCTCAAAATTATATGAAACAGTCTACAATAAAAAGAACAAGATGTCCTTAGAAAAACAACTAGGTCTAGAATAGGGAAAAATTGTATAGTCAGAAATCAATTAAATGCTAACAGAACAACAAAAATAACAGAAAGATGGTTGACAGAGGACCCACACCAAAAAAGTTGGCAATGGTAAATTCCAGGATAATACAAGCAGTAAAATGTCATGATATTACTAAACTCTACTCTCCCCCAAATGAAATATATACCCATGAGTCCAGACTGATAGCTAATAACTAAATTAATAAATGAGGAGAAAGTGACAAATCTTTTTCACCCCGGAATTCTACACATTAAAGGGAGATGCTTCCCCTTCCATTAAGAAAAGTTTAATTTAAGTCCTCTTGAATACTGTTTGGAATCAGTTACTTACCTATAAAAACTAGAATTTGGAAAGGAGAAAAAATGATAATTTTGTACCATAAAAGTCTGTCAAACACTATCTTAACCAAGTTGCATAGGTGACTACAATTTGTAGTAAATCATATGTATAGCACTTACAACTTGATTTACTATAAGAAAGGTATGTTGGCATTATTGTCCTTATACTAAAAAAAAAAGTCAAATAATGAGAAAATATCAGCCACTGGATTTGAGAGATATTCTACAAAGCACTGAAAGCTATTCCATAAAAATACAGGCCCATAAAACAAAATTCAGAACCATATATATTGGGCAGTTTTCTCGTAGCTGGGTCATAAGGCCTGATATCCACAATTTAGAAGAAAGGATTATTTAGGTCACAATTCAGTCCATGATCTATTGGCCTCAAAGCAAGGAAATCATGGTGTAAATGTGTGGCATAATAAAGCTAATTAGGTAATAGTGGCCAGAAACAGATCAGAAAAACAGCACCGAGAGGAAAGGTGAAGAGGGACCAAATATAGTGCCCCAAATGGCATGTCCTTAAACACGCAAGAAATGTGTTTTACAAATATCTTAGGCAGCTCCTTATATATATGCACCTATGTTCATAGCGGCACAGTTTGTAATAGCTAAAGCTTGGAAGCAGCCCAAGTGCCCATCAACTGGAAACTGGATAAAGAAAATGTGGGGTTTTTTTTTATAAAATGAAGTACTACTCAGCCATAAAGAATGAAAAACTAGAGCCATTTATAGCTAAATGGATGCACATTGAGACCATACTCTTAAGTGAAATAAATTGGGCACACATATGTAAATACTGAATAGTTTCTCTAGTGTGAGAAACTGATAGTGTAAACAAGGATTAAAATGATTAAAATGAGTAATTGATAATTTGAAATAGGAAAAAAGGTCCAAAGACAAAGGAGTGAAGGGAGGGGAAGGGGAAAGGAAAAGAGGGAAAGGAAAACCTATGAGAAAAGAAAAAAAATATGGAAATGAAATCTATATAAATAGGGAAGGGCGGAGGGGGTGACAGGCCCACAGGTAATAGGGAAGAAAATAAGAACCAAGATATATCATGTACAGGTACAAACACTCAATGATAAATGTAAACGAATTATATACCTAAAATGTACCAATAAAAGAACAACAACAACAACAAAAAACTTCACTTACCATGGTCCATCCCATTGTTAACTTGACAAATTCATCTACTTAAACCATACATAATCTTTAAATAAACAATTTTGTAATTTTGACTAAGATGCTACGACTATCCTGCCAAAAACTGAAACAAAATAATGCCTTCCCCAAAGTTGAAGCATTGTTAAAAAAAAAAAAAAAGTCAAAGCACACTCTGAGATGCAAGGCAAACTTTTGTGGACCCCTGTAAAAATTAAACTAAATTACATAATCCCAAGGTACAATGACACAGGGTAAATATTTCTATTCCGAAAGATAAATATAAAAGAAAAGTACCAAAGCAAGATTGAAACCCAATGGAGCAAACAAATTGCTTTAGATTCTTATCAGGGATTTGGAGGAAGTGGTGTAGAGAAGTATGTTCCAGAGGGCTTGAGTGGCCCACACCTGTGGCTTTGGTACACCCCACATGGTTTCTTTCTTGGGCTGACTCCACTCATAGCCTGAAGCTTTTCTCAGCAAACATTTCACATTCCAGGCATCTTTGAATTCCTGGGGTCTCCATTGCACTTTACCTACATTCCCACTGCTTCACACATTACCCTTTCATTGACTCCTTGCCTAGCCTCCCAAATCTTCCTTTGAAATCTGCATGGTAGCCTCACTGACAACAAAACTCTAGAATTATTTATGCCAGTAAAACCTGCATCATGTTGGTAAGATCCATATCTGCTGCCAGCTCTCTCAGTATACAGAACCCCCTTGAACTGTGACTGCCACGGCCTCTGAGTGTCTGGATGGTTGATGACAGTGAAATGAATCCTGAGGAAGTAGTTCCCTAGGAGATCCTTCTTTAGCTGTGATCCCAGAGACTCTCTTCTTGAAAGAAAAGTTCACATTTTTTCACCTTTTGCTTGCAAAGGGGGAGGTCTTCTGGATTTCTGAGATGCTCTCAAAACATCTTTCTTCTTATTATGTAAAATATAGTTTCTTTTTAGTGGAGTTAATTACCTCAGAAGCACCTCCTGTGGCCCCAACTTTAGAGATAGCTCCATTTGGGTCTCAATTTGTCAAATATTTTTGCTGTGCATTTGCCCTTGATTCTTACTATGTATTTGGCTAAAAGTAGCCAACAGTACTCATGCCATTGCCTGATCATTGGGATGTGTTGATATTTTGTCCTCTAGATCAATCATTTGATTGTCATGAATCTAAGCCTCCTGCAAAGTCTCAGGGCTTAAGCAAAATATAGACAATTATTTTTGTCAGAATAAAACATACATGATCCAAATTCTAAAAGAATCCTCATTCTTAAAAGAAAACTCTTAAGCCTGGCCTTCACGGTCTGCAGTCCTATCAACATTCCAGTATTCCGAATTCTGACAAGAATCACTATCAATCTCTGTTTACAACCATCTATTCATTCTCCATCCCATTTCTCCAAACTTTTGAAAAGCTTTCCCCTAAACAGGTTCCAAAGACTTCTGATGTACATGGTCAGATACAATCACAACAATAAACTCTAATTCTCTGGAGGCAATATTATGTATCTCACATCACTGAGACATACTACCTTACATCAACAAGTAGGGAGGTTTATTTAGCTCAAGTTTTGAGAAGTTTAATTCCAGGGCCAGCTGACTCCATGGTAGAAACATCACGGCAGATGGAATTTTTAGATCAATGATGCTTAGTTCATGGTAACCAGGAAGCATAGCAGGGAAACAGCACCAAGATGGAAGAGGCTAAGGACCATACAGTACTGGAAATCATGTTTCAGTAACACACACACACACACACACACAAACACACACTCAGAAGTGTCCTAGGCAGTTTGCAAAACAACTTAGTTGACAATATTTTTTTCCTTAAATTCTTTTATTGGTACATTTTAGGTAAACAATACTTTTACATTTATCATTGGGTTCTTGTCTTGTGCATGATGTATCTTGGTTCTTATTTTTTTCCCCATTACCTGTGTGCACTTACACCCTCCACCCTTCCCTATTTACATAGACTTTGTTACCATTTTTTTTTCTTTTCTCATAATTCTTCCTTTCCCTCCTTTCATTTCCCCTTCCCCTCCCAACACCCTTACTGCTTTGGACCTTTTCTTCCTATTTCAAAATATTAATTATTCATTTTAATCATTTTAATTCCTATTTACACTTTCAGTTTCTCACACTAGAGAAAATATTCGGTATTTACACATGTGTGTCCTATTTATTTCACTTATGATTTTAGCCTCAACAGGGATCCATTTAGCTATAAATGTCTCTAGGTTCTCATTCTTTATGGATAAGTAATACTTCATTTTACAAAAAAAACCAAACAAACACATCTTCTTTATCCAGTTTCCAGTTGATGGGCATGTGGGCTGTTTCCAACCTATTACAACCTGTGCTGCTATAAACATGGGTATACATATATCGCTGTAGTATGATTCTTTTAATTCTTTTGGGAAGATCCCCAGCAGGGGATTAGCTGGGTCAAATAGGACCTCTATCCCTAGTTCTTTGAGGTATCTCCATACTGATTCCCACAGTGGTTGCACCAGTCTGCACTCGCACCATCAATGGAGAAGTGTTTCTTTTGCCCCATACCCCTGTCAGAGTTTGTTATTGGTTGATTTCTTGATAGCAGCCAATCTTTGTGGGGTGAGGTGGAATCTCAGGGTTGTTTTCATCTGCATCCCTCGAATGACTAGTGATGTTGAACAATTTGTCATATATTTATTTGCTGGTTTTACTTCTTTGTCTCAGAATTGTCTGTTCATTTCAGAGGCCCATTTTTGAACTGGCTCTTTAAATTTGAGGGGTTTGATTTTTTTCAGTTCATTATATATTGTAGATAGTAGTCCTTTGTCTAAGGTACAGCTGCTAAAAATGTTTTCCTACATTGTAGGTTGTCTCTTAGCTCTATTGGTGATTTCTCTGGCAAGGCAGAAGCTTTTTAATATGATGAGATCCCAGTTGTTGATTCTTTGTGCTAGCTCCCCTGCTACTGAGGTTTTATTCATAAAGTCTTTTCCTATGCCAATGTCTTCAAGAGTTCTACCTAACTTATCTTCCAGGAAATTTAGTGTTTCTGTCTTAATATTTATATCTTTAATCCACTTCAATTGCAGGTTAGTGCATGGTGATAAGTATGGGTCTAGTTTTAATTTTTGGCAGGTTGAAATCCAGTTTTTCCAACACCATTTACAAAATAAGCTATCTTTCCTCCAATGAGGGTAGTTAGCTCCTTTGTCAAAGATGAGGTGACTGAGTATGTCTGGAGTTGTTTCAGCATCTCCTAATCTGCTCCACTGAACCTCGGTTCTGTTTCTTTGCCAGTACCAGTCTGTTCTATCACAATAGCTTTGTATTATAGTTTCAAGCTCAGGGTTTTGATGCCCCAGCCATGTCTCTGTTGTCTAGAATTGCTTTTGCTATTCTAGGTCTCTTCTGGTTCCAAATAAATTTTTGGAAAGTTTTCTCTAGTTCTGTGAAGTATATTTTAGGAATTTCAATTGGCATTGCATTAAATATATATAGTAGTGGGCCGGGGATTTAGCTCAGTGGTTTTGTCACCTGCTGTGCAAGCACAAGGACCCGAGTTTGATCCCTGGTACCAAATATATATATATATATATATTAGTTTTGAAAGCATGGCTATTTTCACTATATTGGTTCTTCCTACCCAGGAACAAGAGATGTCTTTCCATTTTCTTATATTCTTCTTGATCTACTTTTTTAGAGTGCTATAGTTTTCAGTATAAAGGTCTTTTGCTTCTTTTGTCAGATTGATTCCTACATATTTCATTTTTTTGGATGCCATTGTAAAAGGAATTGTTTCCCTAATTTCTCTCTGTGAGTCTTCTATTTGTGTATAAGAAGGCTATTGTTTTTTGAGTGTTGGCCTTATATCCAGCTACTCTACTGAATCTGTCAATTAAGTCTGGAAGTCTTTTGGCAGTTTTTTGGGTCTTCTATGTAAAGTATCATATCATCAGCAAATAATGACAATTTAACTTCTTCCTTTCCTATCTTTATTCCTTTTATTTCTTTCTCTTTTCTAATTGCTGTGGCTAATGTTTCCAGAACTATATTGAACAGGAGTGGTGATAGCGGGCATCTTTGTCTTGTTCCTGATTTTAGCATGAAAGTTTCCAGTTTTTGACCATTTAGTATGATGTTGGCTGTTGGTTTTTCATAGATAGCCTTAATCAGGTTAAGATAACGACCTTCTATTTCAATTTTCTGTAGGGTTTTTATCATGAATGGGTGTTGGTTTTTGTCCAATGCCTTTTCTGCATCTATTGAGATGATCATATATTTTTTGTCCTTGACTCTGTTAATATAGTGTATTACATTTATTGATTTACGTATGTTGAAACATCCTTGCAT
Organism: Heterocephalus glaber; assembly: GCF_000247695.1. Next base: position 17,918 of record NW_004625133.1, read on the forward strand.
CCCTGGGATGAATCCGACTTGGTAAGGGTGCATGAATCTTCTTGATGACCCTCTGTATTCTGTTTACCAGTATCTTGCTGAGGATTTTGTCATCTATGTTTGTTTGGAAAATTGGCTTGTAGTTCTCTTTTTTGGATTGGGTCTTTCCCTGGTTTTGAAATCAAAGTAACACTTGCTTCCAGGAATTAATTTGGAAGCCTTGCTTCCCTTTCAATTTCCTTGATTGGTTTAAAGAGTACTGGTGACAGAACTTCTGTAAATATCTTGTAGAATTCAGCAGGGAAGCCATCAGGACCTGGGCTTTTCTTAGCTGGTAAATTTTTTACCGCACTTTCAATTTCACTCATTGTAATTCATGTGTTTAGAATTTCTACATCTTCTTCATTTAACTTTTGCATTTCATATGTATCTAAGAATCTGTCCATTTCTTCTGTGTTTTCCATTCATTTTATTAGAGTACAGGTTCTCAAAGTAGGTATTGATGAGCTTCTGGATTTCTGTTGGATCTGTTGTGACTTCACCTTTTTCATTCTTTTTTTTCCCCATTGTTTATTGGTGCATTTGCGGTATAAAATACAGCTACATTCATCACTGGGATCTTGTGCCATTGCATGAGTATCTTGGTTCTTATTTTTTCCCCTTCATTTGCCCTCCCTTCACCCCCTCCACCCTTCCCTATTTGCAAAGACTTTGTTTCCATTTTTTTCCT
>NW_004625134.1:0-25577 GCF_000247695.1 Heterocephalus glaber
GTATCTTCCCCTTCCCACATGGGGTTCTTTGAGAGTCCCAGGGCCTTTGCGCCACTGCCTCCTGCCCAATGGGTACCCAAGGGTACATTACCAAGGCAGACTTCTCGTTCATTTCTTCCTTTTAAAAATTATTTTTCCAGTATGAGAGATTAGACCCAAAGACTTCAAACTAAGCCATAGCTCCAGCTCCACCACCACCACCCGCCCCGTTTTGTTTTTTTTTTACTTTGGGTCAAGTTTTTTCTAAGTTGCTAGGTTGCCTAGGCTGGGCTGGAACTTGCAATCCTCCTGCCTTGGCCTCCCAGCATACTGGGATTACAGTCCTGGCCTTACTTATTTCTTTTTATGGAGCATCCATTGTGTGCCAGGCACTAATATTGAACTTATTTTTTATATTGAACTTTAAAAAAAAAACTATAAAACATCTTTTTATCAGAACTATGGCTTAAATAATGTTGTTAATAATGTTAAATAATGTTAATTTTTATCATGGAAACAGATCTTTAATTTGTAAATTTATGCGGTCTTTCTTATTTCCTATGTCTATACCCTCCCATTTAATATCTTCAGTAAAGAAGAACTTTCCATTTTAAGAAAAACTGGGCATGGTGGTGCATCCCTTCATTCCAGCTTCTCAGGAGGCTGAGGCAGGAGGATTGAAGTCAGTCTGGGCACCTTAGCAAAACCTCTTCCCAAGATAAAATTTAGAACAGGCTGGGCACTGGGGAAGAAGCTCAGTAGTACAGCACTTGCCTAGTATGATGAAGCCCTAGGTTCCATCCCCAGTACCAAAAACATGAATGAATTAAATCCCTGCCCTGATGGAGAATGCATACAGTCCAGGGAAGAGACAAAGCAACAAATAAAAATATAGAAGGGGGATCGGGCCTACAATTCCAGCACTCTGGGAGGGTGAGACAGGAGGATGACTGGTTTGAATCTAGCTAGAACATAGTACATAGTAAGACCTTACCCTGCCCTATGCACCCTCCCCCCCAAAAAGTTAGAGGAGAGCAGATGGGAAAAAAGTACAGCGTGGAACAGCCATGGAGTTCCAAAGGCGAGGGGCTCAGACTGAGGGAGGTGAGGGAAGGAGTCCATCTGACAAATGTCCCAGGCACTGGGGCAGGAGGAGCAAAGGCCCTGAGGCAGGACATTCTTGGTGATCTCTAGGAGCAGGGCTAAGCAAATGTGGCTGGGGGAGGAGTCATGCAGAGCCTTGAGGGCCAAGGGAAGGACTCTGGCTTCTACTCCAAGAGAAATGGCAAAGTGTAGGGTGTGGGCCGAGGCATGGTGTGGGTCCCTGAGAGGAATCTGCTATCACTATCACCTATCACAGATCCAGCAGAGTGGGAGGAAGCAGGAATGAACAGATGGATAAATCCAAACCCATTTTTGCTTTGTCGCTTAACCCCATGTGGCTCCATATAATCTGGGATAACACAAGAGTCTCCATTTCCAGGTTTTTTCTTATTCTGTGCCCTCCTCCAAGATAAGCAAAGGCTCACAAAGGCATGCCTGTGTGGTAAGGCAAGTCAGGGAGGCCAGCACCCCTCTAGGAGAGCTTGCCTTGGGGCTTTTGCCTTGTTTTTTCAGCTCTACCTGGGTAACCCACTTCCAATTGGTGCAAATGTTGAATTCTAAATTTTCCCAGGCCTGACAGTGACAAGCCCAAGGGCAAAAAGGGCTCGGAGAGAGCCTCACCCATGCTTCACAGGCACAGACAGGAAGGATCCTGGCTGGGACAGGAGGTAACATGCAGTCCCCTCCCTTCTTCTGCCCTGAGTCTGGGGCCCTGGGGGCTCTGGTAGGAACCAACTTGACCACAGTTGATGGTCCGGTGATGCTGTGGAGAAATCCCCTCACCCTACCATCATCTTTCACACAAAAGCATTGTCTGTCCAAATACTACTTTCAAACAGTAAAATTAAATTAAAGGTCTTTTGCTGGAAGGGCAAATAGGAGGCAGGGGATTCATTCTTGGCAAGAGGCAGGAATCAAGGCTGTAGCCTCAGGATGGGAATTATCACAGGCTGGGTCTTGCAGCCCATAGAATCTGTTTGTCCCCGTGCCTATCATGAGTATCCTCTGAGACTTATCCTACCCCACACCTCAGAGTTCCCAAGGTGGACACTGGCTAAGAAGAGTGTGGCCTTTAGCTTGTATGGACGGAGCCAGGGGTCTGGCTGTGAACAGTGGGCAGAGGGGATTCCCTGAAAGGAAATAGGGAGATGGGTTCCCAACAGTCACGCTTGATCAATGGCCCTCCAGAAACTGAATCCACCTGCAAAGTCCTCTCTCTGGATGAAGCCCTGCTCTCTCTCTCTCTCTCTCTCTCTCTCTCATTGGCCACTTAGGCTGACAAACTCTCCCTAGCTGGGTAACTCAAGATCCCTGACCTACTGCTGTGGGTTCCAGAGTGGCCTTGTTCAGGTTTGGGGTGCCTCCCGACCCCCAGGAATGGCAGTGATACCTGGGGCCAGCGTGGGTGGCTGGAGCTGGGCCCTGATCCTATCCCACGGCTCTGCCAGGCCACCTCTGGAGTCCTAGTGGGTGAGTCCCTGTGCTCCTTCATATGGCCAAGCCTCAGGGACAGCCTTGCTGTGGCCTCCTCCCATGGGGACTCCAGAGTCACCAAGTCTGTCTCTGTGGAGAGGCCCAGGGGAGGGATCCCTGGCCCCAAAAGGTAAAAGTGCAGCTTGATTTCCTGGAGGCCCCAGCCACTGTCCCTCCTGATAGGTGATTGGGGTCTGCAGGCAGAGAAGGGCCACAGTGAGGGTGAAGAAGGCCAGGGAGCAGGGGCCACAGTGAGGGAGGCGGACAGGAGGCAGCTTCATTGACCTCATAGGTTTCTCCAGGGCCGGAGATGGATGGTTTTCTGCCAACCAAGGGTCCCCACAAGGATCACCCTGGGCGGGTGACTCACTAGGTACTGTGATACCATAGGTGGAACCAGGTGAGTGTCCCCTGGGGACACAGGAATATGGCTTAAGCCCCCCCCAACCCCATTCTCCATGGGACTCTGTGCTGCCTTGCTGGGCCACAGCTGCAGACAGGGGCCTCACATGCCCGCCCTGGCTCCCCTCCCTACCCAATAATTGGGGGCTTTAAGCATCCTCTTTGACCCTCCCTCCCCCAAGCCCAGCAGACAGAAGTCAGTCTTGGACTAGCTCCATTCTGGCAGAGGATAAGGAAGAGACACGTGGGTTCTGTTGTCAGGGCACAGCATCTTTCAGGGTCTCCTGACCCCCTCCACAGCCAGGGACTGGATGGGCACTTCAGAGACAGCATCTGGCTGGGTTTCGCCAACAAGCACACAAGCAGGAGATGGGAGAGGGAGGATGACTCACAGAATGTCTTCCCCCGGGGGCCAGGGATCTAGCTCAATGGTTCCATTGCTTGCCTTGCAAACACAAGGACCCGAGTTCGATCCCTGGAACCAAAAAAAAAAAAAAAAAAGGTCTTCCCCGGACTCTGGGTGACTTGAGTGGAAACCCGAAGGTCACCGCTCCCTTTGGACAACATCTCCGGAGGCTACTTTCTGAATCCAATGACACTATGCCTTGAGCCTGGGAACTGCTCCCCACTGGTGTAGGCCTGGGACACATCTCTTGCTCATTCCTCTTAAATCTTTTGCTCTTTAGTGAACAATTGCTCTATTAAATTTCCTCAGCTGTGTAGGGAACAGGGGAAGGGGACATTACCAGAACCTCTGCAGTGAGTCCTGGTCTCCTGCGAGCCACGGCAGCACACGGCGAATTACAGGAAAGGTAGACAAATGAGACTGAGAAGAAGCTGAGCTTTGGGTCTGATCAGTGCTGCTCTGGGTGGCAAAGACAAGAACCCCTAGCTTGCAGCACCTTTTATTTAGTACATGGGGAAACAGATGTAACAAGTGAAAATGCAGAGTTCAGTACTTTACATTGGGATAAACAAGGTGTAAAAAGACTAGGGGGCAGTCAAAATCTAAGAACAATGAGGAACTATGCAGATGAAGATTTGGTTCCTCTCTGGCTTCTCCCCGAGGTGGGGTCTTGTCCTGGAGCATTACAGCATCCGGGGATCACTGAGGTCTCAGTTGTGACCTGAGGCCAAAATGCAATTATGTCTGGAACCTCCCTAGCTGGGCTGTAGGCAGGAGAACTAGGCCTACTCAAATGATTTTTTCCTAGAATTATGTAGCATTGCTCCCAACACAACTGCTCGCTGGTTTCCTGCCAGGATTCTTACTGGTAGAGGAAGAGAATAAGGGTGAGTCTCAGGGCTATGCAGGGCCCTAGGTTCTACTGGGGAATCTGAAGGTGGCCAGATATTCCTCCTCACCTTTGCAGCTACCTGGACTTCCTTGGCCTTTAGGTCTTGTGTGAGGTATGAAGAACTCAAGGGAGAGTTAAGAATCCATTCACTATAGTAGTGCTCAATGACAAAGGTGGGAATATTTGGGAAGGCAAAAGCAGCTCATGGAAAACAACCAGCTGTCTGGTCAGCTACAGCTCCTGTCCATTTTCTGAGCCTAGTTTTCCATCCTGGCAGTCAATTCCATGGATCTCCAATACACCCTTCCAAAGGATTTGTTTTGCCTAATTTAGCTGGAGTCCATTTCTGTTGCTTGCATCTAAGGAATCCTGAAGCAAGGTTTGCTTTCATAATTCACAAGGAAGTAAGGTGTCCTTGGAACCTCTTTTAGCAGATGTTCAGCCTCACAGGGTCCATAGGAGACTGAAATATACTTCAGTTTCACAGAAAGGCAGCCGTGGTGCTTGGTCTGTTCATTCTCATGGGTATCATTTGGGGTAGGTCTGTACTGTGCCACAAATTTGGTCCAGTTATACAGAAGTTTCAGTGTATCCCCTAACCTGCAGCTCGGAAGAGAGAATCTGCTTGGTTCAGTTTGCCTTCATCCAGTATGGATCAACCACAATGGGCAGGGTGCCCTGCCAGCCCCTGTGGAAGAGTTAAGCTCCTGCTTTTGTAGCCAACCCACAGATGCTCCATGTGCTGTGACCAAGATGTGATCACGTGAGTGAGTCAATGAGTGAGTGAGTGAACAGGGTCATCACCCAGCCTCCTGGTCAGAAGTCATACTCTTCTCCAAGGCTTCCATACTTCCATCTTCGCATGTCTCACACTCAGCCTATCCCAGCATCTGTGTGGAAAGATCCTTCTTGTGAAGCTGGTAATGTTCACTCTCTGCAGCTCTGTGCCCAGCTCAGCAGCAGCATCTTGAAGTGGTAAATGCTCCCTGAATCCCATCCACAGTATATGTATACAGCTTGACAGGACTGCAGCCATCTTGGGTCATAACCACCATGGTTGCCTCAGACTGACCCTAGTTGGTTTTCTCCCACATAGTTTTCCAGCAAACCATAAATAGATATAACTGCTAGAATCATATGAGAAGTTTTACACCAGACTCTGGCTTCCATGATGTGCCCGAATTTTCAGTATGATATTAAGACAAAGCAGATACATTCCAGCCAGGATGAAGTCACTTTTGTTCCAAACCATAATTATGCCTCTTTCTAACACAACTGGTCTTGCTGCTGTTGTTCACTTCCATCAGTAAGTCCCTGTATATTGTACTCTGTGCAGTCCTATACCTGTCTGCCTCTTTCTTTGATCTGAAATCATGGGGCCTATCCTCATACACTAGGACTGAGTTGTTCTGACACAAAAGGAGACTTGAATAAGATCTCCAGGAAAAAAAATGATTGAATCTTCTGTGCCTGGTACACTGATTTAAAGCCAGAAGAGGATTCCATGAGTGCCCACTGGATTAAGTAGAGAACACTTATGAGTCACCTACTATTTGTCAAACATCACACCTTACCATAAAGGAATGGAACTTACTGAGCCCTTGACATGTGCCCGGGGTGGAACTGAACACTTTCAACTTCACAATAAACCCGCCAGGGCAGCATGATTACTGTCTCTACAGAAGAGGCATGGGAGGCACAGACAGGCACACAACCTGCCTAAGTGGTGGATGGGGTCCCAGCCAGGCAGTCTGGCTGCAGAGCCAATGCTCTCACCTGTTTCACCAGGCTTTTTCTCCAGGGTCAACTGGGCACTGAAACTTCTGGGATTCAATTACAGCCACATCAACAATTTAACAATTGTTCCAAGTTAATCTGCTTCTCGGTCCTGGCTGCTGTTTAGAAGTCTTCCTATTCCATGACTGTCTCTCCAGGAGAGGTACTCTAGGTGTTATGTTCCTTTCATTACTGCGAACTCCATGTCCAGCTGTGTAGGCAGTAGGTGCACCAGAAATGGCTACTGGATGTAGGTTGTGACATAAAAAGGACAGTGACCAGCAGCTCACTGTTTATTAAGGTGGTGGAGGAAATTCCTGGTACAGTTCACAGAGGACAACCAGAGCCAGGACAAATGCAGGACACCTTGAGCCTGGACTCCACTCCCATTGTCCTCCCTCATCCAGGGACCCCTACAACCCAACTAGAACCAGTCCCCAATTCCCAAGAGACACCTGGAGCCAAATAGTTTGGATCTGTTTATTCTGCTCACATATTTCATAGAAAAAGATGTAGTAAGTCGTTCGGAGCAGTGCTACATAATTTTAGGGAAAAATCATTTGATTAGGCCTAGTTTTCCTGCCCACAGGCCAGCTATGGCATTTCAAGACAGATTCCATTTTGGCCTATGGTCATAACTGAGACCTCAAGGATCCCGTGATGCTGTGATGCTCCAGGGCAAGACCACATCTGCGGGAGACCTCCTGGGAGGAACCAAATCTTCATCTGTATAGTTCCTCATGGATCTAGGGATTCCACCACTCCCCAGTTATCTGTTACATTTGTTTCTCCCATGTACTGAATAAAAGGTGAGGCAAACTCCCGGGCTTTTGTTTCTGCTATCCAGAGCAGCCAGCACTGATCAGGCCCAAAGCTCAGCTTCTCCAAGTCTCATTTTTTTCGACCTTTCCTGTATAATATGTTAATTCACCTTGTGCTGCCATGGCTTACAGGAGACTGGGACTTACTGCAGAGGTTCTAGTAACATCCCCTTTCCCTGTTCCCTACAGTAAATGGGTCAGGATATGAAAAAATGTAGGTTTTTACAGGCACTCTCTGCACACATGGGAGCAGGATCCCCCTTCATCAGGTGCAGCAGATGTTCTTGTCTGATGCCTCTGTGCAGATGCAGCCCTGGGCACACTTGGCACAGTTTACAGGACAGCAGGAGCAGTAGCCTGAGGAAGAAAGGAGACAGTGTCAGGTTAAAGCAGTGTCACCCAACAGCTACCCTGACAGGCGGTTTGCCAGCTCCGTCCCTACCGTTGGAGCAACCTCTGTTCAGGAGGAGCCTCTGTCAGGAGAAGCAGGTGGATTTGTGGGGCAAGCCATGCTTCCTATGAAGGCTGCTAGCCCCACCTGAGCACAGGACAGGGCAGAAGACCTGGGACAGCCAGCCCCCCAACAGCCACAAGGCGAGAAAATCCAGGATGAGGTGAGACAGGCCTCTGTCAGAGCAGCTCTGGTGGAACCAGCGTAGCTTTCAAGGTGCCCTGATGGGAAAAGGCTGACCCAGCAGATCAGAAACCACACTTGGTGGCCAGGGATTTAGCTCAGTGGTTCTGCTGCCTGCCTTGCATGTACAAGGTGCTGAGTTCTATCCCTGGTACCAAAAAGAAAAAAAAAAAGAAACCACATGTGGTCACCAAGATCATATGCACTAAGGGCTTTAGGACCCAGGTGTATGGAGAAACAGGAAACCAAACTCGGCCTGGTGGTGCAGTCCGCTCATCCCAGCCCTCTGGAGGGCTGAGCCAGGAGGACTGCAAATTTGAGGCCAGAATGGGGAATTTAGCAAGTCCCTGTCTCAAAGTTCAACATTTTCTAAAGAGCAGGGTTAATAGCTCCATGCAAAGATCCTAGGTTCAATCTCCACTACTGGGTCCTGGGGGGAACAGACCTAGGTTCAAGTCTGGCTCAGACTCTGACAGAAGTTGGTGACCACTCTGGGCATCACTTTCCCAGTGTATAATGAGAGGATGGGACTCCCTCACCTCCATGGGTCTTTGATCTCAGATCCTAAACCCCTGGCTGAAGGAAGGGAGTGGGGAGCAGGACATGGCCTGTGCCTGCCTTCTGCCCTCAGGGCTCCACCTTTGACTCAGCCCAGACCCACACTCCCAGGGAAGCCACACTCACTCTTCTTGCAGGAGGTGCCTTTGCACCCTTTGGATGTGCAGGAGCTGGCACAGATGCAGGAACCACCTGTGAAGAGGAGAAAGGCAGTGAGCTCACACTGAGATGCAGGGGGCACAGCAGTGGATGTTAACTCTCCACAGCCTCTCCTGTGAGAGGGGTCATCCCCCAAATTCCTCCCTCACTGGGGAAGGAGGGAAGAAGCACAGCTTCTGTCTCCTCATCTCAGAAGGCCAAGTTCCCCCTCTGCTTCCCCACTCAGGATGGTCACAGACCCCAGACCCAGCCCAGAATGACTGGGACTGGAGACCAGGGCCATCTGTCCTCAATTCCAAAGAGGCCCCTTCCTCTGCCTTCCATCCACCCTGATTACTTTGAGATCTGCACAGAGCCCTAGGGCCCAGCCAGCAGCCAACTGACCAGCTGTGTGACACCAGGGAGGACAGCATTGAACCCCAAACTTTGACAGAGAGGCACAGGGAAAATGCACATACTGTCAGGTGCATAGCCAGAAAGAAAGCATCGCACAAAGTGAGTCCACATAGGGAGCTCAGAACTCAATGTGACCTCCTCAAAGCCAGGGATACACTGTCCTGGGGCTGGGAATGGGATACCCATAGACAGAGAGCCAGGCATCTCTTACCAGTGGTGAGGAGCAGTTGGGGTCCATGTCATGCCTAGGTGAGACCCAAGGCCCAAAGCAGACAGCAGATGACAAGCAGCTAGCAGATTATCCTCTGGAGTTCTCTGGATCCTTCAGCCTGCCTGCTAGTCTTACAGCCAGGGAACTGGGCCCCAGGGTACAAAGGCCCCACCCCAGGCCTTGCACCAGCCCTGGACTTGCACTGTGAGCTGGGAAGCTGCTCAGGGCAGGGCTGAGCATGCTCTGCGTGCCAGGCAGGCACCGAATCCCACATGCACTGTGAGTGAGCAACGGGGTACAACCTTGGGGAACAGCTGCCTCTCGAGGGAGGGGCCTTGCGCTGGGCACCACTCTGCCTTCCCGCTGCCCCTCACTGGTTTCCCCAAGTTTGCCCTTCCCTCTTGCTCCTAGCATCCCTGGAATACAGTCATGGCCTCGCCTAATGCCAAGCCCAGCACCATGGGTGTCAAATTAGTCTGGCCAGAAGTCTGAGTACAACCTTATGCCCACCCTGCCACTTCGTCACTATCCCGTGAGCCATGAACCAGTTGTGTGCATAGGACACGCTGCCTGCTTATGTCACCTATGCCTGGATGTCCCTGTCTTCACCTTAGTCCTTCTGTCCTGTTTTCCTGTACATGGTAGCAAGTGGATACAAGTCTCCTCTTACCCCATCCTTCCATTCTCCAGGCCAGGAGTAACTTTGGGGACAGCTGGAGGATCCTCCTCAGAGCTCCTGTGGCCTAGCCAGGCCAGCCTACTCCAGGATGGCAGTTTTGAAAAGAGAAGATGCCCCCAAAGAGGGAAAACTTTATGCTATATGCAGATCCTGCATTAAATGAAAAGGCAAGACAAGTAGTTATTTCTCCACTGATACCCACCCTGCCCCACACTGAAGACTGAACCCAGGGCCTTTGTATCAAGCTACATCCTCAGTCTTTTATCATTATTTTATTTGAGATGAGTTCTCACTAAACCACCAAGTTGCCATCCTCATCCATGTTTCCTTCCCCCTCTCCCTCTCACTCATTTGACCAGGCTGGCCTTGAATTCATCACCCTCCTGCCTGGGCCTCTCCAGTAGCTCACATTCCTGTACCAGCACATCCAGCTCTCCTTCACTACTTTTCACCATTGCAAATCGTTTACTCTGCTGGGACTGTTTCATTGCTTTCCATCTTTGAAGACATACAATAAATCCTAAGTAGAAATACTATTTATGAGACAGGTTTACTAATCAGAAAACTTCAAGAGTTTAATTAGCTAAGAGTCCCAGGCAAACGAAGTGGGTTGCTGCATCTGAATCCTTGCATCTGCCTGCTTGGGCTTGATGTCCAGAGGAAGCTTCCCTTTAGTCTAGGTGTGTCTTCTGCATCTGTGGTGCTTGAAATCTGAGGGCAAGCTCAAGGTCAGTTACAGGAGAGGTAAAAGAGATACACTTTATACATATATATCATGGGTACCTTCCATGTCTGTGTCAGGTAAAAGGGCCAAAGACCAAGACCAGACCAGGCCACAACAAGCCTTTATTAGGAGAATAGATCTGCCAGGCTGTCTCTGAACAAAGGAGAGACAAAAGCAATATGGCTGGGGCAGGGAGAGTCTTTTATAGAGACTGGGGTGGGGTTTGTAGGGACTGAGGTGGGGTTGAGTGAGGTAGTGACTAGGGAATGGAGGAGCCAGTGATGTCACTATGTGGTAGGAGGTGAGCGAGTATTAGGTTACTTTCTAGGTGGGAACAGGGGCATGCTGGGAAGAAGGGTTTGTTCTTTGGTGGGAGCAACCATCTTGGCATGACGTCACACAGGGGAGGGGGCAAGGCACCCTAGGAAAAGGGCAGCTACTATACATAATAGCTGCTGAGGTGGTGGGAGACCTATCATCTGAAAGTGAGACTGATTTTGGCTTTTAGCACTGGTAAACAGTGTACACGAAAACACATGGATGGACAGGGTTTACCATGCAGTGACATCAGGTTCTGCCAGCTCTGGCCAGGGGGACAGTGTATCACATGGTAGCACACATCTTCAGTGTTCTTATTTCTTCATATATTTACTGAAATTTTTGTTACATCTAAAAAAGGTATTTTGTGTATTGCTCTTTGATTTCATTATCTCCAGCATTAACATTATTATTATTATTATTATTATTATTATTGGTACTGGGGATCGAACTCAGGTCCTTGCACTTTTGAAGCAGGCACCAGAACCACTGAGCTAAATCCCCAGCCCCATTAACATTACTTTATTTACCAAAGGTTAGGTCTGAGATGGAGAGGAAATAAAACACCAGTTCCTCACTGAGCAGTTTGAGACTCTCCAAGAATTCCAACAACAGGGGAGTGGATTTCACACCCTGTAGTCACTTTGCAGCCTAACATTCAACAAGGAAAAGTAGTTGAGAAATAAAGGATTGAGGAGCTTCTGTGACATCAACATTTCACACAAGGACCAAAGGGACCACGTAGCTATCACCCCCCCATCCCCCCACGGAATCTGGCATGCTGCTCTTTCCTTCTCTAGAAAACGGAGCTCAGTCAGGTGACCTGACCTAACCCTAACCCCAGCCCTAACTCCTGGGCTGGCCTGAAGACATTGTTTCTTAGGGACTAACATTTAATTCCCAAACCCAGATCTGTGCACACCCAATTCAATCCTTTGTCACAGTCCTTTTATTCCAAGACAAAAAAAAAAGGAAGCCAAAGTCAAAGTAAAGTCATCGAGTTTTAGTATTCACATACTTTATATAAAAAGAATCTTGGCAAATGGGTCAGGGTTGTATTGTAAAAATCCAGGTTTGGACCGGGGATTTAGCTCAGTGGTTTCGTTGCCTGCTGTGCAAGCGCAAGGACCCGAGTTCAATCCCCGGTACCAAAAAAAAAAAAAAATACAGGTTTGTAACATCACTCTATGTACACATGGGAGCAAGTTCTCCCCACATCAGGCACAGCAGCTGCACTTGTCTGATGCCCCTTTGCAGACATATCCCTGGGCACATTTGGCACAGCCAAGGCAGAAGCAGCAGCCTAGAGAAGAAAGGAGACAGTGAGAGGTCAGGGCACATTAACCAGGCACCTGTCCCAACAGCAGGCCTGGCACAAAATGCCCCATCCCACTCCACAGGGCCCTGTATAAGGCTAGCATGGCTCTGTTCTGAGACAATAGGTGGTTCCTTCAGGGTTTCTGTCCTACTATGCAAAAAAGCTCACTGTCTTTCCTGAGCTCAAGTCATATTTTGAGCTCAGGGCAGTATAGCAACCCTGGAAAGGGAATGCAATGGCCCTGGGGGAAAAAAGAGCCAGTTCCCCAGAGGAAGTTCCTCAGAACCAGCTCTGGTTCCCTCCCAGCTCAGCAGAGCTCCGGATGTCCCCCAGAGGCCCCCACACCCACTCTTCTTGTAGGAGGGGCATCTGCAGTTTGAGGGTCTGCAGGAGCCAGCTCAGGTGCAGGAGCCATCTGTGAAGACAAGGACAAGCCTTGAGCCCTGGGTGTGATGTGAGAGACACAGTAGTGGGTCCCCAACATCCTGCATCCACGGGTTGCAGACTGGGCCCTGGCAGCATCTGTTCCAAAGAGGACGACTGATGAAATCTCAGGGTACCTTCTCCACCCTGCTTCTGGGAAGTACAGTGCACTCTCCAGCACTGTGCACAGGAGGGAAGGTGCCTGGCTCCAGACCCAATCTGGTGCAGTGATAACTAGCAGGGCAGTTTTAAGCCTCCCTCCATTCCCCTTGAAATGGGACCCATGGGGCATCAAAAGGGAGAAGCCCAGAGAAGGGGGACTCAAAGTAAGGAGTCCACCTAAGGCAGCCTGAAAACATACCCTCCTCCAAAGAGACATTCTATCCTCTGGCTAAGACATGGAAATACCAAGAGCCAGAAAGCACTGTCCCTTACCAGTGGCACAGGAGCAGTTGGGGGGTCCATTTCAAATCCAAGTGAGTCCAGGTGGAAACTCCAGTGCTGTGCAGCAGGGGAGCTGCAGGAAAGGCCTGTTCGGGGCATTGGCCCTGGCTCAAAGGCACCCATAGACCTTTGTAGCCTCTGGGCTGAGCCAGTGCGGGCAGCACTGGCCTTGTTGGGGCTGAGCACATGCTGCAGGGCCTAGAGCACAATTCCTACAAGATCTGGACTCTCAGCTCCTTGAGCACTATGTGGTTGCTCTCTGGTCATCAGCCAGTGTCAGCACAGGCCATGTTGTGCTCTGGCCCTGCACCGAGCCCCTGCCTCCCCTTACAGATTTCCTGGAGTTGGCCAGCCTTCCCTGCTGCAGACCATTCTGGGAACCTTTACTTCAGTTTTGCCTCTCCCCCAGCTCGAGTACAATCCAGCTCGGTGCTCACATATCTCTTTTTTTTTTAATCTTTTTTTTTTTTTTTTTTTTGTACGGGGGATCGAGTTTGGGACCTTCTGCTTGCTAGGCAGGCGGCAGAACCACTGAGCTAAATCCCTGGCCCCTTGCTCACATACCAAGGTGCTCAAGTATTTACGCCAACTGCATAATGGAACAAGTGAAATGTATGCAGAGAACTGACCTCGATTGTGCTCCCCCAACCCCCCCATCTGTATTGCCTGTCCCTGTCCTGGCTTAGGTCAGTTGGGGACATTTTTCCTGTTCACAACAGCATGGAGATACAAAATTGTGCCTCTTCCCTTTCTACTCTCTGCTATGGCAGATGCGGAGGCTTGGGCTGGAAACATCTGTCTGGGGGCTCTTGGCTCAGCTTCCCAAAGCCTAGGCACTCTTCCCCCCACCCAACGTGCACAGAGAAGCTCAAGGCATGGCAAGGCCCCTCGGAGGGGTGCATTTTAGGTGACAGGCAGACCCTGAGTTCAGTGTAAAACTAGGGAGTGCCTATTTGCCCTTCTATATCTCTACCTACATAGATTTTACGTTTTATTTATTTTTCCAGTACTGGGGATTGAACCCAGGTCACTCTATCACTGAGCTACAACCCCAGTTCCTTCTGTTTGGAGAGTGTGTCTTGCTAATTTAACCAACCAGGTCTCAAATTTGCAGTCCTCCTGCCTCAGCCTCTTGAGCATCTGGAATCATATGAATGAGCCACCACAGCATGCTCCCTTTCACTATTTCTCATGGTTACAAAGTTTTCAGTTGTGTCAGGCCCTGTTTAGTGGGGAACAGGGAAAGGGGAGAAGGGGACGTTACCAGAATCCCTGCAGTGAGTCCTGGTCTGCTGTGACCCATGACACCACAAGGTGAATTCATTAATAAAGACAGGAAATAAGACTTAAGGAAGAAGCTGAGCTTTGGGCCTGATCAATGCTGCTCTGGAAAGCAAAGACCAAAGACCCTGAGCTTACCACACCTTTATTCTGTACAAAGGGAGTAATAGATGACTCAGAAGGCAGCACTGGTAATCCTAGGACAAGGAGGAATTTAAACTGATGAAAATCCTAGTTGGTTGAGGAATTTATGTTGATTAGGAATTTGCCCCTCCCCAGTATGTCTTCAACTGACCCAATCCTGCTCTGCAGGGTCACAGCATCAAGGGACCACTGAGGTTTTAGCTATGCCCAGAGGCAAAAATGGAGTTATGTTTTGACATGCCATAACCCTCCTGTAGGCAGAAAAACTAGGCCTCATCATAATTTTATTGTGAAATGATTTTCCCCCCAAATTATGTAGAATTGCTCCCAACACTGTTTAATTACTTTGGATCTTGACACTCTCACAAAGCCTTAGGGAAATACTACCTATGAAATTATCTTACTTAGGGACATTTGCAAGACAAAGGAGCCCACTGGTAGACCCTGGGATCATTGGATCTGAATGCAGTCAAATTCACAAAGGAACTAATGGTGTCCAGGGTAAATCTTCCATTTGGCCTAGATATGTCTTCCACATATCTCAACTACTTGGAATCTTGAAGACAAGTATAAGTTCAAGATCAACAGATGAAGCTGTTGCAGATACAGCTGCCTTGATGTTTGCAAATGAGGTTGATTCTCATTGTCACTAGTGTTGAAGAGTTTGCATTCTACCAGATGTTGGGGCACCCACTTGTAACTCCAGCTCCTCTGAATGTTGAGATAGGAGAATTGCAAGTTCATGGAAACCTGGGAAATCTATCAAGACCCTGTCTCAAAATAATTTATTGCTCAGTGGTAGAGCTCTTGCCTAGCATGAAACTCAGCCCTGGGTTCAATCCCTAGCACTATATGCAAACACACACACACAAACACTCACACACCACACACAACAATAAAACAATACCCAATATTATGAACAAATCATCACTTGCAGGCAGTATTCTAAGTTTTCTATGTATTAAGTCATTTAATCCTACAAGTCAGAACCTTTTATTATGCACCTTTCATAGGGCATAGTGGAGGAAAGAGAGCCAGAAAGACGTCATGTCAGCCAGGTATAAATGACACATGTAGGATTGGCACTCATGCAAGCTGGTGGTACAACTCACAACACTCTCACCCTGCACCCTATGTCTCCCTGTCCTGTATAATGACCAGGACAATGAAATTGGCACAGAGGCGGTAATGGGAAGGCTACCAAGCTGGCAGATAGATCCCTCTACAGAGCTCTGTTCCTCTCCTGACTTTATATACCATCATCTCTCAAGCACAACTGAACTCCCTCACTATGGGCCCTTCCCACTCTGAGCCTTGAGAGCTGAGTGTAGCATCCAGGGACATGTTCTGCCAGCTCTGGCCAGGGAATGAGGACAGCTGCACCTTGAGCTCATTTATACCTTTACTTCTGAGCTGTGTGACCTTGGGCAAGTCGCTTCACTCCCCTGGAAGACAGCACAGTCTCACCAGTCTGTGCATATTCCTGGCCTTACTGGTTCCCAATTAGAGCAAAGCACAACAGTGTGAGAAATGCTGATGTCTGTCTAAAAATTTGGGTGCTGGCTTCTCTGAGATGCATTTGGTCAGGAGGCCATGCACACTTTCTTGGCCCCAGTCAGCAGGATTTGAAGCCCAGCAGCAAGTTGTAGTTCAGAGCAATGCTTCCAGGCAGATAGGTATTTTCCAAGGAAGCTGAGGGAAGGTAATAGGATTCTGTCTGCAGAAAGACCTCAGGGACCAAATAGCTCTAATGCCAGAGTATTAAGCCTGAGGCAGGAGCCAGGCCACCATCACATTGCATCCCTACTGGGATATGATCGTGATCTTCTTTGAACAATGGTGAGAGGAGGCACAGAGAGGTTCATGAACTTGTCCAGGCCACACAGGCAGTAAGGGGCAAAGCAGGCTGTTAACCAAGACTTTTGGACACAAAAGCCATGCCCCATCCCTGAGCTGCATTTTGAAACCTGCTCCTCATGGGCCACCTGCAGGCATTCCCTTCCTGACTTCCTGGCCACATGATTCATCATTGGCCCATCACACAGAAATTCCTTTAACAAGTAGCCAGGGAACTGCAGTCATGGATTAGTAAGCTATGGCTTCTTTTTCCTCGCCCCTGTGCTGAATTGCCCAGGCTGAGCTCAAATCTGGATCCTCTGGCCTCATCCTTCCAGAGAGCTGAAATAATAGGCATGCTGACCAGCTATTCTGACTCCATCATAATGAACACCACCACACTTTGTCAGAATCTGCATTTGCCCTGCATACACATACACACACACACACACACACACACACACACACACACAAAGAACTTCATCCGGAACAAATTAATATCCATGTGTTGCCTGGATAATGCTGAACTGTGTTTTCCATATCTCTAGACACTTTCCTGATTTTATGTATCTAAGGGCTCAGCTTGGGATCACTCCCCTGTCTCCTGGCCAGCTCTCAAATTCCCAGAATACCACACTATCTGTGTAGGAGCCACCTGGGAGCAGCAAAAGGACAGTGAGCCAGCAAGCAGCACGATCAGGAGACACAGCACTAGGCAGACATGCTACTGGCTCAGTGAGAGGCCAGATGAATCCCAATCAAGCAGGGGAGCTCCATTTCTCTCCACCACAGGCTAGGCTATAGACCTTATGCCCTAATCCAAAAGAGGCAATGTCCCCTGCCTCACCTTCAATGCAGGCAACCCAAATGCTGATGTGAATTGAAAGCCTGTGAAGAAGCTTAGAATATATTACAGATCGTACAAAATGCTTGACCTTCGCTGAACACTGGAATTGTGGAAGGAAAGAATACAATAGGTAAAGACTCTAAATTATCTTGGACCTTGAATAGCTATTTATGTTAACTTTAGTGTCTGACCTACCACTCCCTTTACTATTAGGCAAATTTCTTGGATTGTATTGGTAGCTGACCTTCACCCTCCACCTATGCTAAAGTTAAAAATGCAAAAATTATAGCATGGATTTCCCTGTTTTGCTGTACCATTTTTGCCAATTTGGTTGGTAAACAAACTGGTTTGTGACTCTCATCTTTTCCATGATTATATAATTTTATGTAACATCTTCCATGGTGGTACATGTCAATCACAGTCACTGGAATCTGTGTTCCTGGGCCATGATCACTTAAAAGAAACGATTTCCTTATTTCTTTGAAAGCAGGCTCATTATTGACCCTGGACAGAGCTCTCGGGGCTCAGCTGGCAACCCCAGCTGTCTGGCGATGAGGAGCAGGGCAGTTATGAATCTGAAATACTCGGGCCTCTGATATGGGAGTACCTGCGAAGATGTTTTTGTTTTTTGTTTTTATGGTACCGGAGATCGAACTCAGGACCTTGAGCTAGCAAGCTGCGAAGATGTTAATGCTAAGGTCTAATGAAGGTGCTGGAACAAAAAGGAAAGCATTAGAACTAGGAAGAAGTACTAGATTCTGTACCAATACTCAAAATGCGTCCTCCCTGCTAGAGACATCTGTCCCAGGCTGGGAGGTGGCCTAAGTACAGCATGCCTTCCCCAAAACGCCAGAGCCCTCTGGGATGTGCCAGAGGCAAAGCCAGGGGAGCACAGGCTGTGTCTCAGCCAGGGCTGGTCTGAGCCGGAAGCAGCATGCTCCCTGCTCAGTAGGGTTGGCTGGCTCAAAGGCTCCGCCCCTGTGGGTGCTAGCGGTGAAGTCACAGGGCCTTACTCACTTCCTGGGCACTTGCCGGGTGGAATGCGGGGTTCCCCGAATGTGGCTTGGTGCTCATGGCCAGGCTGACCCTTTGACCCAGGCTTGCATCGCAAGGCGCTACGCGTGTTTCCCAGCGCTGTTTCCTACTTCCCGGCCGCCCCTTTCCGATTTCCTCCAGATTGCTGCGCCTGCCCCGCCACTCCTGGGAGTTCCTGGAACTAGACCTGGGAACCTCGCTGGTGTTCCAGCCCCCAGCGCTGGCTCTCAGTCATTACTTGAGTTTGTGTGCAGTCCCAGCCTTGAATTGGCATCCTGGATCCCTGCTGGTGGGGAATAGAAGAGGGAGTTTCCTCGCAAAGGACTGGTGTGGCTGTGACTCACCGCTTCCCGCATTGCCAGCCCCTGCTCCCTCTCAGTCCTTGGGTTTCAGGTCTTCAGTACACAGACACACTTAGGCGCAGTCTCCCAGTCTTCCTCTGCCTGAGATTCTCCTGGGGCTGCCACAGCCTAGTGGCCCATCCCACTCCGGGAAGGCAGTGGGAAGGCAGTTTCGAAAACGCGGGATTCCCTCAAGGGAGGGATCAGGCAGGTTATGTGCAGACCTTCTAAAAATAAGAACGCAGGAAACGTGGTTCTTTTCCTTTTAATATTCCTGCTGCATAACATGGTGCATGTCAGCCCTGTTGAGTCACTTCTGTTCTTTGCACTCTCCTAACCACACAAAGGGGGAAATATGGTTTGGAGGCCATTTTTCTAGTGGGAAAATGAAGGCACAAGGAGTGCAGGTAACTTCTGGGTTATACGCCTAGGCATTGATGCCTCTGGGTGTATCCACCCAGCTTCCCAAGAGAAGAAAGTCAAAAATAGAGATCTCTTCCTTCTTTTCATTTCCCTTTCCCTCCTTTCCTCGCCCAGCCTCTCATTCTTTCTATGTTTTCATCTAGCAATATCCATTATGTGGTCCAGGCTGGCCTTAAACCCACAATTCTCCTGTCTCAGCTTCTAACTATTGGAATTAAATTCCAATTAACTATTGGAATTGGAATTAAAGGCTTGTGCTGCCACAGTCAATTTTGAGGCCAGCCTGGCCAACTTAGTTTGAACCTGCCTCCAAATAAAATCGTTAAAAGTCTGAGGATGTAGCTTGGTAGTAGAATGCTTGCCTAGCATGAATGAGGCCCTGGGTTCAATCCTCAGTGATACACACACACACACGCACAAACACACACTTTTATTTTTTTTGTCTAGGTATATAGTGAATACCAGTCTAGAGCTTGAAATCTTTCAAACAGACCAAGCCTCAGTCTCAACCTTGGTCTTTTTAACTAACGTATGATTGGATGTAACACTGATTCTGATTCTAAATTTTAATAGAGATTAAAAAATTCATTAGAGAATGTGACCCCTAATTTTGCATGTCAGTTTGCTCAGGCTCTGGGGCCCCTATTCCTTACTTAAACATCAGACTAGATGTTGCTGTGATGTCCTCTAGAGGTGATTAACATTGAAATCAGTAGACTTTGAGTAGAGCAGGTTCCTGACCACAGTATTGGTGGGCCTCATTCAAATAGTAGAAGGTCTTAAAAGACTGAGGTCCCAGAGTGAGAAAGGGATTCTCCCCCTAGGCTGCCTTGATATTAAACCCTGAAGAGATTCCAGGCTGTCCCCTCGCGCTGAAAATTTCGGATCCGTCAGCCCCTACAGCACACTAACCAATTTACTTACTTACTCACTCAATTAGTGCAGGTCTAGGGATAGAACCAAGGCCCTCCCCATTGAGCTACATTCCCAGAATTTATTTAAAATTTAATTTTAGATCAGATCTTTTTAACTCACTAAATAGCCCAGTTGGACTTGAACTCTCCATCCTCCTGCCTCGTGCCCCTTGGGTGCTAGGATCACATGTGTGTGCCACCCATCCCAGTTTGGGCCAGTTTCTTAAAATGAATGACTCCTTCAATTTCTTCAACTTAAATACATCTATGAATACTATTTCTTGGAGTAACCAATAGCAACAGAAATGTATATGAAAATATGAATGATTTAAAGGAAAATTGTTAAATACACTTCAGGTGTAGGTGGTAGCAGAAATGACAGGAATCTTCCTCTCCATGCCCTGAGATCCTGCACTGCCTTCCTCAGGGCTTTATATCCCCAGGATCAATCACACTTTTGCAGGAAGAATGAGTGACTCTCCACACCTCTGGGCAGAGGCTGAGGGGTTTGATGAAGACAGTCCTGGGTACTCAGTGAGGTGCCATAGCCCTGGCTTACCTGTATGAAGCGAGAATACACATTTTTAGATTTATTTTTACCAACGAGACTCAATTAGCCCCCCTTTACAATAATAAAAAGGGAGCCACAACTTGGTCAGGTTACCCAGGTCCAAGTAACACAGGTGAGATCAGCACTCAGGCCAGCTGCCTGCAGCGTGTTGCCTTCCCCAGCATCCGATGCCACAGGAAAGGCAAGGACTGAAAATGGGACACTGAGCTGCAGTGGGAAGCACACAGCTCTTTGGCTAAGTGCGTGTGAGTGTGTTGGCACAGGATTCTCTCCAGAAGTCCATGTGGACAGGACGATCATCATTGCCACAGCTTATTAAGCCCTAGTCAGGAGCCAGTCCACTCACTTAATCTCTACATTGAGATCTCTCCCCACCAGCAAAAAGGAACTGGAGGCTCAGAGAGGGTCAGTGATTTTCCCAGGCCGCACAGCCACTAAGTGGTGAAGTGGGCTGTGAACAAGGACTGCCTGACACGGATCCCGCCCATGGCCCTGGCTGACTTGGGTTCTCATGGGGAATCAGAGGGAAGCCAGTCCTCACCTCTGCCCAAGACTCATTTTCCTGTTGGACAGAACTTCAAATCGCATTCCCTCAACAGATACCCTGGGGCACTAACTGTCAGTT
The DNA here is from genome assembly GCF_000247695.1 of Heterocephalus glaber. Next base: position 20,735 of record NW_004625134.1, read on the forward strand.
ATAATTATAAGCCACCCAGCCTCAGTCCTTCCAGTGATCACCACCACACCCTCCAAACCGCAGAATTCACCCTCACCCTGTGTGAGGGCAGACACTAAGTACCTTACCTGCATCTGATGCTCGTGTCCACTTTGTCTTTCCAGAAACCTCCTGGGCAGTTCTCACCAAATCCCCAGGCACTTTGCAAGTTTGAAGTAGCCAGGGGCTGGGATGGAATGAGGAGCAGATTTGAGCTCAGCTTGGGAGGAACTTCCCAAGGCTCCCAGCAAAGTCAGGAGGGGGAGCTCTGGTGGGTAGGGAGAGTCCTAGCAGTGTCCCTGCACAAGTCAAGACTGAGGGCTCCTTGTAGGGAGTCCAGGCCATACAGTGTGTGATTCAGGTCATAGTCTTCAGTGTATGGCACTATATAATGTAGTGATTTTCTTTATTTTATTTTCCCTATTATTTTGTTTTCCATATATTCATATAAATTTTCCTGTTCAATCAGAAATGGATTTTGTATTTTCCTTTTATTGCATTTTATGAACCCATACACTTATTATTTATTAGATGGGTATTGGGGACTGAACCCATGTGCTCACATGTGCTAGGTGAACACTCTACTACTGAGCTACAACCCTGGCCTTTTTCTAAGGGTGGCCACTTTCAGTCCTCCAATTTCAGCCTCCAGAACTGGTAGGATTAGTATGTGTACCACCATGCCTGACTTTCTTTTGTTTTCCCCAAATTTAGGTCTGTAACTGATAGAAAATATAATCTCCTCATTAGTTTGTGACACTCCATGTAAGATGCAAGCAATTAGGCCATGTGCAATGGTGAATGCCTGTAATCCCAGCTTCCCCGGTGGCTGAGGCTGGAGGAGCAAAGTTCAATCCCAGCCTGTGCCACTTGTTAACACCCTGTCTCAAAATTTCATAGGGCGGGCCAGGGATTTAGCTCAGTGGCACAGAGTTTGCCTGTTTGACAAACCCAAGGTCCTGAGTTTGATCCCTCATACAAAACAAAACAAAAAAAGATTTCCAAGGGTATGGGATGTAGCTCAATGCTCCCTGGGTTCAATTCCTAGTACCAGGACAGGGGAGAAGGGAGAGAATTCATATATCTCTGCTTAAGATTCCACTCTGTAGTCATTTTAATCCTAAAATCCAAGAGAAACATAAATTGAGCAGAAAAATCTGGGAATACAGACTGAGAAGTTTCTGTGCTGGGCACATGCTGTACCTACCCCCAACCACCATATGGTCTGGTGCACTGCTCTTCTGTTCTAGAGATGGCCCTAGGTGAGCTAATCAACTTGCTGTAAGACACTCAGCCCAGACCCTAGAACTCAGGGACTAACATTTCAATCCAGACCCCAAAACTCCTACTTCAGTCCCTCACTCTGGTTCCTGATTTCCAAGGAACACAAACCAATCCAGACTCGGAATCAAGTCAACAACTTTATTATCCAAAACAAAACTTCACAGAAAATGGAACTTAGCAAATGGGTCAGAGTTGTAAAAAACAAAACAAAACAAAACAAAATTCCAGGTTTGTATCTGTCGTTCTATGTACACGTGGGAACAGGGCTGGGTACAATCAGGCGCAGCAGCTGCACTTCTCAGACGCCCCTTTGCAGATGCAGCCCTGGGCGCACTTGGCACAGCCCACAGGACAGCAGGAGCAGCAGCCTGGGGCAGAGAGAGGGTGGCAGAGATGAGCCCTGGGCAGAAGGGATGAGGGTTCCCGCCCTCCCTCACTGAGATCACTGTGGAGGCGCCAACTTCCACCTGGAAGACCCGGGACCTCACCCCCCGCCCCCGGACTGCTCAACTCCCCTAAGGAAGGTGTGGCTGGGTGGGCACGGGTTGGGGGCGGAGACGGGGTAGAGGGCACTGAGGGTCCCACTCACTCTTCTTGCAGGAGGTGCATTTGCACTCTTTGCAGGTGCAGGAGCCAGCGCAGGAGCAGGAGCCGCCTGGGAGGAGGAGAAAGGCACAGATGAGCATGGTCCCTGAAGGCGGGACTGAACAAAGGAGCCCTGGCAAGCCTTTAACTCAATGGCTTCTTGGGAAAGGGGGGCTCCGGGTGATCTAGAGTAGACAGAAATACACCAAACGCTCTGGGAAGGGTCGTTTGGTGTATTGCACAGAGAGGCCAGAAGCCCTCTCTTTAGCTGTATGCTTGGCCCCGCAGGTCACCCCGGTCCCACACCAGACCAAGCCCCTCACCGGCAGCGCAGGAGCAGTTGGGGTCCATGGCGAGCAGAGCGGCGGCTGGAGTCCGAAGTTATGCGCGTGGGTGCTGGAGGACTGGAGGAGGCGTGGTGGCGCCGAGTGCTGGGCGCGCTGCCTTTATAGGCCACAGGTGGCGTGGCGAGTGCAAACGCTCCGCCCGGCACCGAGTCGAGTCACGAGTGACGCCGTAGAGCTGAGCGCAGCGGCCAATGCACACGGAGCGCCGGGCGCAGGTTCCCAGAAGCCGCCCCAGGTGAGCCTCGGGGTAGCCTTAGCGCGCGCAAGGGGCTGGGTGCAGAGGTGGGACACTGTGTGCCGTGTGTCTTGTGTGTGTCGTGCGCAGGGTCGTGCACCGAGCACTCTGCCCCTGCCGCGTCCCTCCGCCGTGTGCAACCCCGCCCCCCACGTGTCCTGAGACTGGACTGAGCGGCTGGAGCGCGGGCAAAAGCGGGTTTGGGGGATGCTGCTGGACCGGTTGTGAGTGTCGACAGATTATAGAAATCTGTACCGACCCGGGTGTACGCATTGTGTTGCGTCATAATAAACGATGGGCAACCAGGCACTGTGGCCCTTGCCTGTAATCCCAGCCCTCTGGCAGGCTTTTGTAGCATGAGCGAGAGTTGAGACCAGCGTGGGCTGAGACCCCATCTCAAAAACAAATCAAAAGGAAACAACACACAAAAAAAGAAAAAAAGAAAGAAAAAGAGAGAAACAAACAGAATCAAAACACACAAAAAACTACAAACAAAAAACTGTGGGTCAGTTACTGATGATATATCCACTGTGCATTATAATAGTGTGTGGATTGTATTGAGGGGATTATGTCACAGATCTCATTTAATCATATAACCCCCTTTGGGATAGTGAATGCCTGCTTTAATTTATTTACTTATTGGCAGTACTATTTAGCTAGGAGCTTAGCACTGAGCTACATCCTCAACCCACCTGGTTTTTTTTTTGGTACCAGGGATCAAACTCGGGCACTTGAGCTTGTGCAGGAGGCAGCGAAACCACTGAGCTAAATCCACCCCCCCCCACCCCACTTTTTAAAAGTTCAGAGACAAGATATGGTAAGTTGCTAAGGGTACTGTGAATTTGGTGATTCTCTGCCTCCCCGCCCCCAGAGTGCTGGGATCATTGGCACCAGCACCATAGGCTTATTCTCAATTTAGAGAGGAATGACTCAAAGTTCAGAGAGGTCAAGCAACTTGCCCAGGATCACAGAGCTACCAAATGCCAAACTCCATCCTCAAATCCGAGGATCCAGTAGATGCTAACCGCCGTCTAGCAGTACTCCTCTGGCTTAAACGTTTCTTTTTATTAGTTAGAATTATATTGTAAACTCTGCTTTGTGTTTGCATTTTCCCTTCTCATATGTGAGTACTTTTGGTGTATGCTTCCATATGCACCTACACAAAATGTATTATTTCATTACCTTTAAAGTTTGCCCAAGCCCTGTTGGTTTTTTGACTGTGCAGCTTGTGTGATAGACTGACTTAGGGCAAAGAGGCTGGAGTGCACGCTCTGGAGTGCAGCACAGAGATCTGAACCCTGTGTGACTTCCCAGCCGTGTGACCCAGCCTTGTGACCCACACGGGTTACTTAACCTCCCTGGGCTTCACTTGTCTTCTTTATACAGGGGGCTTTCAGGAGTTAATGTCTTTCCTCCTCCGAGAGTAGCCATGAGGCCAATGGGATCACACATGGCAGCTAGGAGAGGCAATGCCACCTTGTAGAGTGCTAGGCTAAATGTTAGGTGTGACCCTTTGGTTACTGTGGACAGGGCCCTCTAGGTGCTGGGTCGGGACACAGCATGATAGCTAAGAGCTCAGACTCTTCAGCAAGATCCACTGGGTTCAAACGGGGGAAGCGCACCAGTGCCCTGCTCTTGGGCAGGTACCTTAGCATCTCTTCTCTTTATCTCTAAAGTGGCTTCAGAGTAGTGCCCTTTCCATGGAGTAAGAGTTATGCTAATGGGCCTGAAGGAGTTAGAAAAGCTCCTGACCCTGAGTGTTAGCTGGCACAGTGGACCCTGGAGTTACGACTGGCCTGACATATGAACAACTTGGGCTATGACTGGAATTTTAGTTTTAACTTTCATACAAAGTCTTGCACTACAACTCAAATGCTGGCCCCTTGTGCTTCCAGATGGTCTCAGATACAGTTTAACCCTCCAGCAGTTTTGGAAGGGAGAGTACAACATCCTTTCTGGGGGGTGGGGGGGTTAACTGAGAAATCCTGGGCCAATGTCTCTCCAAGGACACTGAGATCTGCCTATGTACAGGAGAGAGACTTTGAAGGCTGTGTAAAGGAGTTTCAGCCCTCAATTGAACAACTTGAGTTACATCCAGCTCCTGTGAATGAATTTAATTTGTAAGTTAAAGGTCCACTCTAATTACCTTTTTACCTGTTGCCTACTGGCTCCAAGAAAATATGATGCAGTCTTCAGAGCCTTTTTCCTACTAGTAGACATTTAGGCTTTTCACTCACTTCCTTTCTCATACAGTTTCCCTACCCAGAAGTGAAATTGCTGGGTCCATAGGAACGTACATTTTAATGTCTTAACATTTAGACATCAATGTATAGACTTACTATTTTAAGTTCTTGGGTTCACAGTCTTAGCCTTT
>NW_004625135.1:8357-18682 GCF_000247695.1 Heterocephalus glaber
ATCTTGACTATTATATGTCTAGGTGTAGATTTTTTTGATCTTGGCTAGTTGGAGTTTTATAGGCCTCACTTTTCTCTATGTCAATTTCTCTGCCTCTGTCTGAAAAGTTTTCCACTATTACTTCTGTGAACAGATTTTATATGTCAATTGTACATTCTCTTGTTTTTTTGTGGGCTCCTATCAGTCTTTTGTTATTCTGCTTCACATCATCTGCAGCTGCTGGATTGATTTCTTGTGGTCCCTTACTTTGTAAAAGAAATATCTGTTTTCATGGTCCTTAACCACAATCTTGTCTTCTATATCTGATATTCTATCTTCAGATTCCCTTAATCTGCTGTGGATACATTCAATGGAGTTTTTAATCCCTTGAATATCTGTTTGAATCTGTTTCATGGATTCAATTTCTTTCTTATGTTGGGTGATCATGGTTTCCATTTCTTTCTTATGCTGGGCATTCATGGCTTCCAGCTTGTTTCTGTGCTTATCTATTTTTTTTTTATCTTTTTCTGTTCTAGAACCTCAACACTCAAAAAACAATAGCCTTCTTATACACAAATAGCAGACTCACTGAGAGAGAAATTAGGGAAAGAATTCCTTTTACAATAGTATCCAAAAAATGAAATATATAGGAATCAACATAACAAAGGAAGCACAATACCTCTCCACTGAAAACTACAGCACCCTGAAAAGGGAGATCGAGGAGGATATAAGAAAATGGAAAGACATTCCTTGTTCCTGGGTAGGAAGAAGCAATATTGTGAAAATGGCCATACTTCCAAAACTACTGTATAGATTCCATGCAACTCTGATTCAAATTCCAACAACATACTTCACAGAACTAGAGAAAATAATGCAAAAATTCATTTAGAACCAGAAGAGACCTAGAATAGCAAAAGCAATTCTGAGCAACAGAGACATGGCTGGGGGTATCACAATACCCAACTAGAAGCTATACTACATAGTTACTGTGATAAAAATAGCATGGTACTTGCAAAGAAACAGACCCGAGGATCAGTGGAATAGATTAGAAGATGCAGAAACAACTTCAGACATACTCACTCACATCATCTTTGCCAAAGGAGCCAACCACCCTCATTGGAAGAAAGATAGCCTATTTAATAAATGATGTTGGAAAAACTGGATTTCAACCTGTCAGAGATTAAAACTAGACCCATATCTATCACCATGCACTAAATTAAGATCAAAGTGGATTAAAGATCTAAATATTAAGACAGAAACACTAAACTTGCTGGAAGATAAGTTAAGTAGAACTCTTGAAGATATTGGCATAGGAAAAGACTTTATGAACACAACCTCAATAGCACGGGAACTAGCAGAAAGAATGAACACATGGGATCTCATCTTCTTAAAAAGCTTCTGCACTGCAAGAGATACCACCAGCAGAGCTAACAGACAACCTATAATGTGGGAAAAACTTTTTAGCAGCTGTACCTCAGACAAAGGGCTACTATCTAGAATATATAAAGAACTGAAAAAAATCAGACTCCCCAAATTCAAAGATCCAATTCAAAAATGGGCATCTGAACTGAGCAGAAATTTCTCAGACAAAGAAGTAAAAGCAGCAAGTATACATATGCAAGAATGCTCAACATCACTGTTCATTTGAGAGATGCAGATGAAAAAAACACTGAGATTCCACCTCACCCCAGAAAGAGTGGCTGCTATCAAGTAATTAACCAATACCAAATGCTGGCAGGGATGTGGAGAGGAAGGAACCCTTTTCCATTGTTGGTCGGAGTGCAGGCTGCTGCTACCACTATGGAAATCAGTGTGGAGATACCTCAAAGAACTAGGACTGAAAGTCCCATTTGACCCAGCTATTCCCCTGCTGGGTATTTCCCCCCCCAAAATTAAAAGGATCATACCACATAGATATATGTGCACCCATGTTTATAGCAGCACAGTTTTCACTAGCTAAAGCTTGGAAACAACCCAAGTCCCCATCAACTGGAAACTGTATAAAGAAGATGTGGGGTTTTTTTAAAATAAAATTGAGTACTACTCAGCCATAAAGAACAAGAAACTAGTCATTTATAGCTAAATGGTTGTATATTGAGGCCATAATCTTAAGTGAAATAAATAGGACACATGTGTAAATACCAAATAGTTTCTCTAGTGTGAGAAACTGAGAGTGTAAATAAGGATTAAAAGGATTAATAACTAACAAGTGATACTTTGAAATTAGGAAAAGGTCCAAAGGCATAGGGGTCATGGGAGGAGATGGGGAACGGAAAGAATAGAAAAGAAAAAATACGAGAAAAGAGAAAAATGGTAATTAAGTCTATGTAAGTATGGAAGGGTGGAGCAGAGAAGGGTGCACAGGCAATGGGGAAAAAATAAGAACCAAGGTGCATCATGTACAGGTATAAGCACCCAATGATAAATGTAAATGTATTGTATACCTAAAATGTACCAATAAAAGAATTTAAGCAACAACAAAAAAAAGATTCAGCATTAGGTTGTTTATTTCCACTTACTCTGTTTTCCAAGTGTGGGCATTCACTGCTAGGAATTTCCCTCATAGAACTATTTTCATTGTGTCCCATAGGTTCCTGTATGTTGTACTGGCATTATCATTTAATTGTAAAAACTGTCTAATTTCTTCCTTAATTTACTCTGTGACCCATTGGTTGTTCAGGAGAGTGTTATTCAATTTCCACGTGTTTGTGAAGTTCTTGCAGTTTCTTATGCTATTGATCTCCAGTTTATTTGCACTATGGTCTGATAATATACACAGGATATCTTCAATTCCTTTGCATTTACTTAAACATGTTTTATGAGGTAGTACATGGTCTATCTTGGAGAATGACCTGTGTCCACCCCAAAAGGATGCAAAATCTGATTATGTGGCATGGAACACTCTGTAGACATCTATTAAGTCCATTTGTTCAAAAGCTTGGCTCAGTTCTAGTATTTCGTTATTGATTTTTTGTCTAGAGGATCTGTGGATTTGGAACAGCTGGGTATCTATGTCCCCTACTACAACTATATTAGTGCTTATTTGGTTTTTCATGTCCCTTATTATTTGTTTTCTATATTTGGGCACATTAGTATTTGGTGCATATATATTTATGATTGTCATCTCTTACTTTTGGATTTTTCCCTTTACAAGAATCTACTGACCTTCTTTGTCTCTCTTAATTAGTTTTGATTTGAAATTTACTTTGCAAATAAGATAGGTACCCCTGCTTATTTCCGGGTTCCTGTCACATGGAGAATTGTTTTCCATTCTTTTACTTTCAGTATATGAGTTTCTTTTTGAATTAAGTATGTGTCTTGTATATAGCATATTGTAGGATTTTGCTTCTTAATCCATTCTGCCACTCTATTTCTTTTGATTGGTGAATTGAGGCCATTAGCATTGATGGTTATAACTGGTATGTATTGACTTATCGTTGCTATGTTATTTTCCTGTTGGTTCTTTTTTTCCCCTCTTCTTCCTTTAATTTCTTGCCTTGCCTGATGGATTTGCTCTGTTGGGCCTCATGGAGTTTTGGACTTCATTCTCATTTTCTAGGATATATTTAGAATTGTTTGGAGTGTTGGTTTGGTATTCCTGAAGTTTCTCTGGTGTTCTTTGTCATGGAAGTATCTCATTTCCCCATCAATTTTGAAAGATAGTTTTGTAGGATACATCAGTCTATGTTGAAGAGTGTTTTTTTAGGGCTTGAAATACCTCACTCCAGACTCTCGACTTGAGGCTTTGTGTTGAAAAACCTGCTGTGATTCTGATGGATTTCCTTTGCATGTGATTTGTTTATTTTCTCTAACTGCTTGAAGCATTTTGTTCTTCTGTTGGGTTTCCGGGATCTTCATTATTATATGTCTAGGTATAGATTTTTTTTTGATCATGGTTAGTTGGAGTCCTATATGCCCCACTTATCTGCATGTAAAGCTCTTTTCCCCTGCTTGGGAAGTTTTCTTCCATCAGAGAAGTCTGTGAATAGTTTTTTATGTCATTTGTACTTTGTCCTGCTTTTTTGTGGACTCCTATCAGTCTTATATTATTCTTCTTTGCATCATCTAGGAGCTGTTGGATCAATTTCTCATGGTCCCTTACTATTTTTAAGAGATCTCTCTTTTCATGCTCACTGACCCCCATCCTGTCTTCTATATCTGATATTCTGTCTTCACATTTGCTCATTCTGCTGTGAATGCTTTCAATACAGTTTTTAATATCCTGGATTTCTGTTTGAGTCTGTTTCATGGATTCCATATCTTTCCTATGTTGGGCATTCATGGTTTCCATTTCTTTCCTATGCTGGGCTTTCATGGCTTCCATCATGGTCCAGAACTCATCTATTTTTTTATCCGTTTCTGTTCTAGAGTCTCTAACCATGTCTTTCATTCAGATCCCCATCTCTGTAGTCATCTGAGAAATTATTTCTATTTTGAGTTTTTCTAGAGCCTCATTCATTTATTTTGTTACTTCCTGTGCTATCAGTTCAGGGTGTCCAGGTGGTTGATTATCAGACTTTTACACCTCATTTCCCCCAGAATTCTCCTTTGTTGACCTGGAAATCTGGCTTTGTGCCTTGATTAAATGTCTTCTCATTTCTATTTTTGTTGTTGGTGCTGTCCTTGGTTTAATTCCTGGGTTGAGACTTCAATATTGCTTATTGTAAGTATCTTTGTTGCTTGTATTTAGAACTTATGGAATCGTTGCTTCTCAGAGTTGTCTTCCAGATATAGCTTGTCTTTAGGATTTGAGTCTCTAATCACTCTGCCATAATCTCATTTTCATTATACCAGGAAAGACAAGTGGTTAGATCAATCACAACAGCTTAGCCCAATTGTAAAATCAGCAACAACAATAGCATCAAGCACATCTTAGAAAATGACAACTTGTTGTAGTTATTAGTCTATCACCTTTAACTGTGCAAATTAAATAAAAATCAAGGACAGCCCAAAATATGTTTATAGTGAATAAACTCTTCATTACTGCAACTTTATCTTTCAGGATGGAGACTTGGAAGGAGTTGAGGAGGGAAGGATAGATAGAAGGATAGGGAAAGGTTAGAAGTGAGGCCAGAGGACAAGGAAAATCACACAAACTCTAAGGAACTGTTGAAGACAAGAGGAAAAGACAGAATGAAAGAACAAGACAAGAATAGAACAACCTAACAGCAATACTGAAGATAGAAACTGTATTCACTTTCCTTTGAAAATAATGACAATCAAGAGAAGGAAAAAGAGAGAAGAAAAAAACAGAAATTCAAATTATGGCACAAACAGGAACAAAAAGGGAGATGAAGAACTATGTGGGAGAGTGAGAGAAAGAAAAGAAAAAGAAGAAAGAAAAAAATTTGAAAAGAATAGAAAAAAACAAATAAAAATTAAAAATAGAAAAAACAATTTTGAAAATAAGAAATAAAATGAAGGGCCTCCTTCAGGGTATGTCTCTGCTGTCACAATAGACAATGTGGGCCGCAGTGTGCAGATTGAAGTCAAAGAGTCTCAGAAAGCCAGTAGCAGACCCCTGAGCTTCAGGCTGATTTCTGGCTGCAAGTCCCAACTTGAGCTCCCTGACCTCCTGCAGGGGTGAATGCTGCAAGGTCCTACTTCAGGTTCCAGCTGCCCTTCCCCTGAAGACAGTCCAGGTTCTGATTGGAGGTGGTGATCACTCCAACTTACCAACAATGGTGGTTTGGTGTGTCTGTATTGCAGAGATTCTCTTCACTTTTCCTGTGGGCATCAATTTTCATCAAGGAGCGTCAGAGAGGCCCTCTTTCTGTTGTTAACTTCTGCTCTATCTTCTGGAGCTCAGGACAATGGCCTTCATGACCCCCTGTGCCTCTGCCATGTGGATCCAGGTACAGGTGCAGCCAGGAGGCCAGACCTGGGTGGGAGGCTGTAGTGGTACTGCAGGTGCCTTTGTGGATCTGCTCTTGGCTGGGAGGCCCAGGTGGCAGTGGAGCAGCACTGATGGCCTCATGCAGCTCTGCTCCTTACTGGTCCACTCCTGGCTACGGCAGAAATAACTTTTAATATTTCCATTTCTCATATGTTATAGTAGAGTGGAATAATTAAGATATATTTGTTAGTAAATGGTTAACCAGCACAAAATATGAACAAATAGTAAATTATGTAATGAAAATTCTAATAATCCTTTTCTTTTGTTCCTATTAGCTCTAACAATATTCATCCTAACTAATACAGACAAAATTATGCCAAACAGCTTGTTCTCAATATGTTCCTAGATGTGATTAATCTTCTGATTCTGAGTCATCATTTTAAGGTTTAATTGTCAGTATAATCATCATTGTAGAGAATCGTTCCACAATACTCCTTGAGCAATACTGTTTCATCAATTTAGATAAATTCTTCAAATCTCTTTTTCCCTACCTGAAGGCTAAAATTTGTACAGCCATAAGCAATCTGACACAAAGCCAGAGAAAAACTAGGCTTCAACTTTTTTTTACATCTTCTGATAATTACCCTGCATCAAATTTTGTCTTTTATATAAAATGGTGTCATGGAATCTCTATATTCCACTAAAAGTAGTGTGATTTAAACCATATTTATGTTTTCATTTGCTTTACTAATTTTGGTAAAACAGGTTGCAACACTTGATTTTCTTTAAAAACAAAGGATTGCTTATGTGTACTTGCCAAGTACTTTTGTTGAAGACAAACATGTATCTTCATGATAGCACTTGGTTTCAATTTTTTCAGGGCCCATTAATTTTGTCATGGTAGCAGCAAGCATATGCTCTGCACTTCTCTATGTGTAGTCCATAGTACATGACTGATACATATTCATTGATTCAATAGATAAATAGCCTAATATATAGATGAAAATATGCATATTTTTACAAGTACCATCCTCTGTAAATAGGCTAGTCTATTATTTGAGTCCATGTTGGTACCCTGAATCTTTTCTTCCTGAACACATTTTCATATATACTCATGGTTCTAATAACTATATCTGCTGATGGCTTTAAAATTTCTATTACTACCCCAGATATTTCTTCTAGATCCCATATTAAATATTTAATTGCTTATTGAACATCTCTACCTTAATTGTTCTCAGACATTTGAAGTATATCTATATTTGAATTCATCTCTATCCTGTTTTAATTCTGTTCTTCTGTGTTCCCTATCTCAATAAATGTTACCAAAACTTATCAAATTGCTTAATTCACAATCTGAATTTCAATTTATCACTCATCTCCTACATTGTATCAGTTCCTTAGTTGGGTTAATTACATCTTCTTTATAAGATTTTAACTTCTTAATTTCTTTTTACATCAACTGTTACCACCTTAGATGAAGTTATTAATACTTACATTTCTTAGGACAATTTTAACAATCTCATAAGAAGTCATTTTTATGGAATATATTTTGTCCCCTCCAAAATTTACTTCAATTAGTAAATCAGCACAGTATTTTAACATTCCATTAATAAAGTCCCTTAATATTTTAATCATACAGTAGTCTATAGATTAGCTCATATTTATATTCCAAGTTTTATCTTTATATTCTTCTATTTCTTTGGCTTTGGGTAAGTACATAATTATAGATGAATTTGTCTGAAAATTCAAATAGATTGTGAGATCCTGGAGTGGAAGGACCAGATCTGTTAAATAAGACAAGGTCTTTTGTATACTTGTGTATACATATATATACATACATATGCTTCATGGCATATATATATATATATATATATATATATATATATATCTGTATGTATGTGTGTGTGTGTCTGCTCTGTCATTTTACATGACTATTCTGTGATTGGAACTTCTTATACTTTTACAAAACAGTACAACTTCTTGTACTTTTGCATTTATTCAAACTAATACTTAAAGTTACATTTACAAGCTCAAAGCCCTGATGTTTTTATTAAACACAAAGAAAATAGCATCCAAAAGCATGATAAAGTCTATATTAAAGCATGATATTTTTTATGAGCAGGTCATAGACAATGGAGGGTGAGGAGGGGAGAGCAATGGCTGTCTTAACTCTTTTTTTCTTTTTCTGCTTGTCATCGTATTTTCCATTAAATTTATTAGTACATTTTAAGTACACAATACAGTTATATTAATTATTGGGATCTTGTACCCTTACATGATGTATCTTGGTTCTTATTTTTTCCCCATTCCCCTGCCCTCCCTTCAAGTTCTCCACCCTTCCTTATCTACAAAGTCTTTAGTTCCATTTTTTCCTTTTCTCATATTATTTCCTTGACCTTCTTTCCTTTCCCCTACCCCTTCCACTTTCCCTAATCCTTTAGACCTTTTCTTCCTGTTTCAAAGTATCAATTATACATATTTATCCTTATTTATTTAAGAAATATGAAGTTAGAGAGGCCCACCAATCCATTGGTGAGTGCGTGTAGATCCCAGGGAGCAACTGTGTGTCCCACATAGGCATGGCTGCAGGTGGATCCCAATTGGGTGTACACCCTGACCCTAGAAGCTCCTGTGCTACTGCCCAGGTGGGGGGTCCTCCTGGAGAGGAGCTGCATGGGCACTCAAGCTTCCACCAGAGGCCCGCCATTCCACCAGTGAATATGTGCAGATCCCAGGGAGCAGCTGTGTGGCCCAGACCAGTGCGGCTGTGGGCAGATCCCAGTTGGGGTCTGCCTGGCACCAGAGGCTATGGCATACCCATGCAGGCTGGGGGTCTGCCCAGAGAGGAGCTGCACAGCCATGAGGGTTTCAGCCAGAAGCCTGCCATACCATTGGCCACAGCCAGGGACCTGCCTAGAGAAGAGCTGCATAGGCACACAAGCAATACCTAGAGGCTTACCTGATACCATTGATAAGTGCATGGAGTCCCTGGCCATAGCCTGTGCAGACAACAGGAACATGGGTGCACAGCCCCCTACAAAAGCCCCTCCCAGACAACAGCTAATTAGGGGCCCCAGTGAGAGGCACACCTGGATACCAACAAAAGTGTGCACAGGCTCCAGCCAGAAGCCCACCCAGAGAGCAGGTAAGCTCAGGGATCCAGAAGGCCACCACTATGAACCGAGGAATTGGTGTACTGGTGAGCAGCTGAGTAAAGGCTGTTCAGTGGCTTGTTGAGAATTCAAGACCACTGGGTGAACAAAAAGTTGCCGGAAAAAAGACACAACAGGCTGCATCAGGTGAAATGAGAAGACAAGTAAATAAGTCTCAAAACCAGACTTACAGATCACCTAAGGCAACCCCAAAGGGCTAGGAGATGAAAAAATCTGATACTCAACCACCTGGACTCACTGAACTGGCAACGAAAGAGGATCTGGAAAAAATGAAATCAGAAATAATTTCTCAGATAACAGCAGAGATTGTGCCCATAGTACAGGACATGATTAATAAATCTAGACTGGACACAGGTAAAAAATAGAGGAGCAGAGGAACATGATGGAATTTCAACATGGGAAACAAATGGAATCCATAAAACAGATGCAAACAGATTTCCAGGAGATTTAAATATCCATTGATGGTCCAGAGGAAGGGGCTTCCTGGTCACCATCCCTCCTGCTGTTCCTAGCCCAGAGGAAGGGGCTTCCAGGCTGCCATCTGTGCTGCTGCTCCCAGACTGGAGGTAGGGGCTGCTGAGAAGCCGTGCCACTGCTCCTGGTCCAGAGGAAGGGGCACCCCAGCTACCATACCTCCCACTGCTCCCAGCCCAGAGGTAGGGGCTTCTGAGCAGCCGTCCCACTGGTCCTGGTCCAGAAGAAGGGGCTTCCCGGCCACCATCTCTTCTGCAGCTCACAGCTCAGAGGAAAGGGCTTTTGGGTCAGCTTCTGTCCTGCTGCTCCTGGCCCAGAGGAAGGGCCTTCCAGGCCACCAACCCTACCACTGCACTCAGCCCCTGGCCAACCTCTCCCAGCTCAAAGGAGGTGAGCCATGCGGGTGCCAAGAGCACACCCCTGCACACAAGTCAAAATGAGAAAACACATGAATAAGTCTCAAAACGAGACTGCTACATCACCTACAGCAACCCCAAAGGGAAATGATATGGAACACTCTGATAATCAACCACCTGGACCCACTGAACTGGCAACAAAGGGGATATGGAAAAAATGAAATCAGAAATAATTTCTCAGATAACAGGAGAAATTGGGCTCCTAGTGCAAGACATGATTAATAAATCCAGAGAAGAGCTGAGGAACATGATGGAATCCCAATATAGGAAACAAATGGAATCCATAAACAGATGCAAATAGATTTCCAAGAGATGAAAAACTCCTTTGAAAGTCTACACAGCAGAATGAGCCAATGTGAGGACAGAATTTCAGATGTAAAAGATAAGATTGCAATTAATGACCAGGAAAAGAAAAATTGCTTCAAAGTTATAAGACAACATGAGAAA